>JASVER010000171.1:1067025-1100313 GCA_030449065.1 Oceanodroma leucorhoa
AGGGAGGGAGGGAGGGAGGGAGGGAGGAAGGGAGGAAAAAAAGCACCAGTTAGCTATTATTTTAAAAAAGGCTTTCACAGTGATGCTAATGCTTGTTTTGATGGCAATGAGAGATAAAAAAAATGGGAAGATGCTTGGGCTATGGGAACCATGGCATGCAAACTAAACTTTGGCATTGTTCCTGTCAGATTCTCTAAAGAACTATATAGGAGAGTGTAGGAAAAAGATTTTTGATTATAGTTTCAAACAAATTTTTAGAGATAGATGTTCACATAAAAGTTCACTAAGGGCGTGTTCATAAAAGTAATCTTTTTGTATTGGGKAAAGGGAAACAATTATATACTTCTTTTTCTTCTCTCACTATTGAGAATTTTCTCTTGAGCAGTAGGAGATATCTCTTTCTCTTTCCTGAATGACTTCTAGGTTTCTACTATGTAGTAGAATATTTGTACATTGCTTTTACAGACATGGTTGTCTTTTTTGGGGAGCTTAGTCACAGTTTTTGATTCTGAACTGGGGGAATGTATGCACTTTTACAGGTCAGCAAAAATTGTACCTGAAATTTGTACTGGACAAGYCCTCTCCGATGTAGAGTTGATTTACTAATAATGCTGAGAATCTCATTCACAGTAGTTCTTGCACTGTAATGAATGATACAGTTTTTTTACATTAGTCAAAACAAAGTTACAGTGTGCTTATGTACATATATATATATGCATGTGTGTGTGTGAGAGAAACTGTTTTCAAGTCTTAGGCTTTTCCTTGTGTTGTTGATAGTTCTGCATTTTACACCTGGGAATTGTTAAGATGACTTCATGCCTGAGATGCACAAATGTGCAATGTGCTTTTTTCATTTTGTGTTTTGTTTTTAATGAAGGAGTGGGACATACCATTGATTTGGTTTGGGTTCTATTTAATTTATTTCCAAGGGTGTATTTAAGTAATGAATTTGTCTTGTTACATAGTGTGGTCCAGCAATAACCTGGAATTGTCTCTATTGCTGATATGCAGTAGCTATTAAAACTATAATAGTGATGTAAAAACATTTTTCATCTGTTTTTTTCCAGACCTGGTCATTTTTGAACCAACTAATATTGTCTCAGTTTGACTTGCTGGCATTCCCAGTGTGCACATCTTCCACAAATGGAACCAAGCATCCCAATGCCACTCAGTTTGATAGAACAAAGTGATCTACTCATGACAGCAGTCGTCCCTAGAAAAATGAAGCAAGCAGGTATGGCTCCTTGGCTGGTGCAACTTCGCAATTTTTCTCTTGTCAAGAGCTTACTTCAATGTGTCAGCTCTAGATTTGGACCTTAATAAGGTATAGAAACAGATATCTCTCTATAGTTACTGTCATTTCATTCTTGAGATTGCAGCAAATGTCCTGAGTTTCATGTCCTTACTGATGGGATTGCGTGTTATGAGAGCCACTAAAGTTTCATAAAATGAGCGCCCTGATTTTGTCAGTTGCCTGCAAGAGTAATTTGTGTAGGCTTTTTCATCTTTCTTTCTGAATGTGGAAAGGTCACTGAAATTAACCATTTTGATGTGAAATGCTGCTTTTTAATCTATCAAGATCTAGGGAAGGCTGAATGCTGCTTTTCATATTTCACAAGGCACAATCACAGCTGTCATATCTTATGCAGTAACACTCCTTTGCCTACCTTTTACAAAAAGAATCAGAATATCTTGGAAAGAGATTTGGATTTTTTTAAAGATGAGATAATTTGAAATAATATCGAATCTCTTTCATGCGGAGGTTTAGGCACTCATCATCCTTGAGAAATCATGCCCTTTGTAGGTCATGCATGTATATGGCTTTAACTTTGGTGACTTGCTGGGAAGCAGTGAATAAAAACTTCAACTTGCTGTTACATGAATGATCCACCCACTTGAAAGGTGGGAGCCTTGTTTCACAAGGCAGGAAAGAGTCAAGGCAAGGTGGCAGGCAAAGAAGTAGAGAGACTTTGATTCTCTTAATCCAAAGGGAGAAGCCTGCACTTACTCCTTGAAGTGTTGATGTAGCAGTGGATGGAAGAGTTAGGAGAAAAAGATGATGATGTAGACAGTTATTGAAGAACTGTGCAAAAGAAGAGCTGCACTATTTCCATGCGCTAATTATGCAGCTGGAGGTTGCGTCAAGAAGCATTTGTTGACTCCACAAACCTCGTTGTTTGTGTCTGTGGATGTTCCCTTTAGGGTGCTGGAAGCTAACTTTTTAGCTGTATTGTAATGGGATTTGGGGTGCTTTTTTACAGAATAGGTGAAGACTTTCTGTCTTCTGAGCTGGATGCAGTTGGTGACTTCCTGTGTGTGACTTTTGGGAAGGTGATTTTTATGCGTGTAGGGAGAGGCCTGTTATTTTTGTGAGTGAAAGCTCTAAGGTAGGCCTGCAAAAGGTGTGTGAAAGGACTGTCTAATACACAAGTACTAAAAGGATACCTGCCCCATTTGAGATTTTAATTTCCCAAGCATTTCATAGGTACATCAGAAAAATATAATGTATCTGGATAATCATATACACAGTGCATCCAGAAGGGCTCAATTGAAACCTTTTTCCCTCTTTTTTCTTAAAAAATTATTTGTCTTATTTCTAACAATTCTAGTAATTTGTAAAACTCAAAAGCTTTGCACATGTATCTGACTGGAGATGACTCCATTTAGTATACTTGATGTCACCAAGTTTTTGCCAGGGACAGGTTTCTGTTAAATTCTTCAGTCTTTGAGGTGAAGTCATATACTGCTGCTTGTTAGATAAGGTTCCTTATTCAGTGCCTGCTCTTTTGCCACCTTTCACCGAAGTCTTTTAAAAAAAAAAGGTAGACAACCAATTTGCAAATGCAATTGCAAATCGTCCTAGGTTTCCTTCACATGTACATACATGCAGAAACCTGCAAATAATGGAAAGGTGTTTCTTAAAGATGCTTAGTCGTTCTCAATTTTTGTTCCTCCATTGCCAGGCAAACAATTTATCATTCTACCAGACCTGTTTTTTACTATTTTTTTCCACTTGACTAACAGACTTGCAGTAACATAAATATTGCAAGACTGCTTCATAACTACTGAGCTTTTGAATGAACACAGATTTTGACAAGAGTTCTTTAATTGCCCAGGACCAAATGGTAGACTGCTAATCTTTACATGAACTTTATTCCAATGGTTTCCAAGGAAGTTTGTACATGAAAACCTTTGCCTCCCTGCTTAGACTGAACCGGAAGGTTGTCCTTAATACAAAATTGGGGAAAGTGTCCTAGTATTCCAAAGTGGTGGARTACCAGAGGTGGCACTCTGATATCAGGAGATTGTGTAGATGCCATTTTCACATATTTTGACATGAGTAGGGTTTTTTTGTTTTGTTTTTGGTTTTTTTTTGTTTTTTTTGTGGGCTTTTATGCAATACTATTATTATCATTTATACTGGTAGTTTAAGAGACGATAACTAATTGTTCAATTTTGGTTCTTTCACCAAGGACTTCCTGTCTTACTGTTGCAAAAGCCACTGGCATTTAAAGATACAGCTTGTGAAATGGAGACAGACATGTTCCTTCCACTAGCAGCAGAAGGGTGTATTTCCATAGGAAATTGTTATTCAGTAATAGCGCTGTAGTTCTTCAACCACTTAGAGAGATGAACCACAGTGAATAACATTATAGTGTTTATATCTTGGTATATTGTGAAAACATTGATGTTTGCAAATTTTTTTTTTTTAGGAAAGTGTAAGGGACTATGTATTACACAGCAGTTTCCCTGAAATGTGAGGAATATTGAATAAAATTTCATGGGAGAGATTTAGAAGTTTAGTTCCTTGCTTACATGAATTATTCTGCCTAAGACAAACATAGTTAAAGTAATTTCTGTTCCCAGTTTCCTTCCTTTCCCATGTCCTCCTATCTTTCTCTGCACTACACTGGAGGCAATATCCTTTCAATATTTTTGTTTTTCCTGGCTTGAACATTTGTCTATCCATTCTCAGTCTCATTTCTGTGAAATAAACTGATCTTAAGAAAAAACCCCAAACAGAGCCTTCTGTCAAGTGAGTGGTAAAACTGTATGATGGAGCAGCAACCACCAGTGTGTTGTGGAGAGATAGCTAGGGTGATAATCATTTAACACAGGTCTGCTGTAACCACAGTCCAGGTAACCATGCCCTTGGGCAGGATTATCCATTTAGTTTAAAATATCTGGAAGGTAACTTTCCAGAGATACTTGAGCAGCGTTACTCCTGCTATGAGGCCCTTTGCTCCCTAGTGGCGTCATCTGCTTCCTAAATGTCAATGCAGTGTTTGACTGCTGCCTGTACTTTGATTCTGTACAACATTACTCTATAAAAGCTAAAGGTTACTGTTCTACTGGTGGAAAGTGTCTGACTGATTTGCAAGAGCAAAGCTAAAATCATGAAAGGAAGGAACTCAACAGATTGGGGGATGCCCTAAGACATACTAGTATAAAATTAATCAAAAAAGTCATTCCAGCCCCTGCTCCCCCTCTTCACCAACATAAAGGTTGGGAAAAATAGAGGAAACAACAAAGAAACCGTTTCTGTATGAGACAGATGGCATTTTAAATGTTTTGAAGATACAATTAAGTATTCTTATGGCAGGATATCACTTTCTGCAACTTTTCTATGTCTCGTAGTTAAATTGCTGGTACTGAATATTAGTTTTGTGTGCATAGCTAAAGATATTGTGTGTGTGTGTGTGTGTGTTTGTGCCTTTTTTTTTTTTTAATGACAGAATCCTTTAGGTTATTGCACAGGAAATGCAAGTTCTTTGAATACGGTGAACTAACTATTTATAGAACTGAACAGCAAAATTTAATGCAAAAATTAGCTGAGGCACTGAGAACAGTTTCAACAACTATTTTAGTGCATGCACATCTGATTATGGCAAAAGAAAATACACTTCAAACTCTGCAAAAAACAACCATATGGAATAATAGCTGTAGGGGTCTGCAAGAGAAATGCCGTTACATATCTGCATCTTTCTTTTCAGCTTTTCAGCTCATTTATATTAAGCTGTAATTCCCTGAGGAGTCAGGAGCTAGAACTGGGGTGTCTGGTATAGATCTGAAGCAAAGCTGTTGGGGGCTTAAGGGAATAACATCTGTTCCTTGTGAAAGGTAGTCAAGTATCAATATTGAATATTCAAATTTCAATATTGGATGAATAGAGAGAAGTTAGCTTCCTTGCCTCCGGTCATCTGTGTCAGCAGCAGTTAAGATATTGTACTAACTTGTATTAATGCATCCATAAATGTTGGCTTTAAAACTGTCGTGGTTTAACCCCAGCCGGCAACTAAGCACCACACAGCCACTCACTCCCTCTCCCCTGGTGGGATGGGGGAGAGAATCAGAAAAGTATAAGTGAGAAAACTCTTGGGTTGAAATAAAGACAGTTCAATAGGGAAAGCAAAAGCCGCGCACACAAGCAAAGCAAAACAAGGAATTCATTCACTACTTCCCATGGGCAGGCAGGTGTTCAATCATCTCCAGGAAAGCAGGGCTCCATCACGCGTAACGGTGACTTGGGAAGACAAACGGCATCACTCCAAACGCCCCCCCGCCCCTTCTTCTTCCCCCAGCCTTATATGCTGAGCATGACGTCATATGGTATGGGATATCCCTTTGGTCAGTTGGGCTCAGCTGTCCCGGCTGTGTCACCTCCCAGCTTCTTGTGCACCCCCAGCCTACTCGCTGGTGGGGCGGGGTGAGAAGCAGAAAAGGCCTTGACTCTGTGTGAGCCCTGCTCAGCAGTAACTAAAACATCCCTGTATTATGAATGCCGTTTTCAGCACAAAACATAGCCCCGTATTAGCTTCTGTGAAGAAAATTAACTCTATCCCAGCCAAAACCAGCACAAAAACATTTTGTTGGCAGCCATCTTTTGAAGTTCAATATGAAACTTCCAAATTATTGAAAGAAGAATGAAAGAAACCCTTTAAGTACTTAAGTCCAGAATAATTTAAGTGGCAGCTTCAAACAAGCGAGATATTTCCTGTATATACTTTCATGATTGAAGAAGGAAAGAAAAAAAATACTGCTATCCTTTAAATTGCCCCATTATATTTTATTGCTTTAATATTATACACAATTGTTTCTAGCATACGAAAGTAGTACATCATCTTTTATTCTGTAAACATACAAATGGCTGTAGACTGCCTGGCATGGAGATCACTAATACAGGAAGTTGCATGTAAGTGATAATTTTTGATTCTAAACGTTCTCTGCTGTACGTGGGATTTAGGTGGCATTTTTTTCAGGTACTGTGTATAGATTGTCTGTCTGTCAAGCTGTATTTCCTTCCATGAAGTCCCTCTGCATACTTTAATGAATACTTAATAAGGCAAATCATCCAGTGTCTGATAGGCTACCTGTGCTGTGGTAATTTGTGCAAGCCAGCTCCTTGTTTCTCTTCCTTTGCTCATTTACTATTCTGTCTCAGTGGTTGAACACAAACCTCCCTTACTGCTGCAGTTTAAATGTAGCCAGTCACTTTAATGATCTGACTAATGCTCAAGTACAACAAACATGAGGATAAACATCCTCTGCCAGCCGAATCTCCTTCAGCACCTTTTGTGCATGGTTGTGAGCTAAGCAGTGGATAATTTCTTTGKCGCCCAGCACTCTGCACCAGCAGAACTGTGCCTGCGACAGTCAATGCATGCCCTATGCCTTTTACATGCCATGCTAAAGTCAGAGGCAAGGTTTAGCCTAACCAATATCTAATTATTACACAGTCTTCTCATATTTTAAGATTTTCACCCTTTCCCTTCTTTTTGAATTGTATTCTTCCTAGAAATATATTTCCAGCAGCAACAGTACCTTGCAAGGCTGACAGCTAGAGATGAAATGCAGTGTTTGATTTCTCCCAACATCTGACATTCTGTGCAAATGCCAGTGTGCCTATYTGAGTTCGCTTAAGAATGTACATTGTCTCTTCCCCCCCTCCTCCCGCCCCCGAATAYGCAGGACGATATTTAAGAAAACATAGTTCTTATATTAAGTGAATTTACACGTGATTAAGAGCAAACAGAATGTCAAGAAAAGGTTATGGGCTAAAACGTTCCTCATTGTAATTCCACATTTTTTCAGTAAACTCCTCCATCATGTTCTAATCAAAAGGGCCTGCTGCATAAAACTTGGGTTCTGATATCCTTTGTGTCAGTTCTTTACTGAAAATAATAAAAATATTTATTCTTGGTTTGTTTATTCCTCAAAGTAGTTTACCTGGAGCCTACTATTAACTTTTTAGATAAATTAGCGGTGTTTTGCCCTAGATCTTGAACACCGCATCAGTCAGAGCAATGGCTATCAGCTTCAGGCTCTGTCACCAGGCTGAAAATCTGTATTTGGTCACCTGGAACAATCTTCCCAGAAGTTACAAAGGCAATCTGTAGAATGTAACCATTATTTTCTCAATAAGAGAGAGTTAATTTTTTTTTTTTTCACGGGAAATTACACAATGCAGCARCACCGCAGATTTTGATAGTTACAGGTGGAATTTTTTACAGCACTGCATAAGAAACCTATCAAAACTTTTCTTCTAGTGAAGGTGCATAACCTAATTAACACGATTTATTGGTTAGCCTTCACTCACAGAAACAGTCCTGCTTCCACCATCCTCCCTCCTTGGGAATGGTGTGTTCCTGCTCTGCCTCTTATGTCAGCACTAGTGCTTGTCTGATCTGATGGTGAGCTGGTGCAAGATGTTAAGGGGAAGAAAAGTATTTCTTTTTTGTAGGGTTAGTTCTCCGTCGTTTAGCTTCCAGGATTGGCTTGCCATAGAGTCAACTTGGTATCTATGCAAGTATGAAGAAAACGGGGTGAGTTCCTGGTGGGGGTCTGGGACCGAGACAGCGAGGGGGCAGGACCACCACTTCACACAGCGGCTGCCTGCTAGATTGGTTAGGTGGTACTGCGAAACAGCACCTCTGTRTAGAGCCTTTCTCTTGACATTTGTTGACAACAATAACTTTCAGAATAAATTACCTTTGATTAATCCAGAAATCATGTTTATTTTTTTTCTTAAGGTTTTGGTATTGCAGTCCTCAGAAGTTGTTAATTTAATATTGATCAATGAATGCAGTAATCTGGGTTGTTACAGGAAGAATTTTCCTAAACAGTGAAATTTAAAAAGTTACATCTCCTGAAGTTAATCAGACTACTAAGCAGAATAGTAGTAGCAATTCCATTTCATATAAACTAAAAGATGCATTTTCTTCCCCAGCTAAACCAAAATCACTTGAGCTTTGCTTTCAAAATGGGAAAATATCCTTTTAGTAGTGGTTACTGCATCTTGCCTGCCTCACTTTTCATGCAAAATCTCGGTTTACAACATAGGAAATTCAAACTGATGAGACTAATATCCTGCAAGAAAAAAAAAAAAAAACACCACAAAAGATTTGAAACTATAGAGTAATAATAAAAAAAATTTGTGAATTTTAATAAATCATATTTAGAGACTAAAAGTTAAAAAAGAAACTAATTTTATCCTACGTATTGCCAGAAAAGGATAATAGATACAAATACAGCACTTCAGAGAGAATGAAATTACCTGATGATCACCCATTGAAACCTGTTGTGGAAAGGAACTCGAGTCAATATCTCAGTAGATTACATGGAAATACATAAAGCTGAAGCAGAGATTGTAATGAACTTTTCTACCATGTGCACAAATATAAATTCACACGTATTRTGCTGCTGACATTAGATCACAGTGTATTATTCTGTCTGCTGCTGTCCCAATGGTCCTTTTATAACATCTGTGTTAATTTTATTGTCTCTGCTCTCAGAGCAGTGATTATCTCCTATATTTTGATAGCTTTTACCATGTGTTAAACTCTGGCTTAATAGGTAGAGATCCTAATACAGCTAGAAAGTAATTTTGGTGTTTAAGATGGAATTGGATGCTCAGACTTTCCCAAAGCCCTGTTGTTACACATGATGGTTCTGGGAACATCATTACATCAAATCCCCTAGGCAGCTGTCCAGACCTTGATGCCTATGCAGATTACGTAAGTGAACACATGCTGGTTTTATCCTAAATCAGAAATCAATGACTTGTACATCAGCTTAGGAAAAGAACTTTCCAAAACCTCAGTAGAGAGACATAAGCATGATTTTTTTTTTCTTAGTTAATTACAAAAAGTCTTGCTAAAACTTGACATTAGATATTAGATTTTTGTTTTATTGAACAATCTCAGCACTTATTCTAACTTTCCCATTTTGCCAGAGATCTAGGTTATTTCTTGGCAAACAATACATTACCCAAGCAAAAATGCTACGTGCTACTCCAAAAAAAAAAATCTTCAAAAATCCTCCTCAAACATCAGCTTCTAGTGAACTACAAATCACAGAGGTTTTTGTCCCTTTCTCCTTGTTTTGTAAGCAATTAAAATGTGTGTTTGTTTACTTAAATGTTTTCTCAATAATTAAGCTAAAGAAAGCAAGATTGTGTTTTATTTTGATCAAGTGCTAGGCTTAATTGCTTGCCAAATGGACTGATATGGCTTTGCAATTTAAAAGGAAGATTATGAATGGGGCTTTGCCTGGTATCTTCTGGGAAATGTTCTGAAAAAAAGAAGCCTTGTAGTTTGTGTCAAGTGTTAATGATTTGTTTTTAAGAGCAACTTTTGTGAACCCCTGTGATTAAACTAGAGCTAGATAGAGGTAATACCACTAATAGAGAGCAGCTGGGCTTGCTATAAATACACCTTTCTTCTTGTGGATAGGTTATAAACTTTGCCCTGTGGCTGGTTCAGCTCCAGTAAATGCAGATACTTTAGTTAGCGATGGCGTTTTCATTTTCTCTTTGCTAGATACTGGTTGAAGCCCATATATTCTGATGAGAGGAGAAACTTGTTTTGTTGCTGCATATTGCATAAACCAGTTGGAGTTTTATGTAAAAGATAATGCTAAATTTTCCCAAGGGAAGGGAGGGAAGAAGTCATTTCAGGAAAGAGAGGAGGGGCTCCTTTATAGCTGTCTAGCATAACACGATTTGCTCAATGATGTAATTATTCTGTCCTGTACTGTTTTTCAAGATTGCAGGTGCAAGATGGCTCAGAATCTGGTGACATGCATGCTGTGATATAGCTCTGTGTCCCCACTGTTTTGTTCAGCACTTGTTGGCTCTCAAACTTTTTATTGCAACATATGGCTGTCTGATGTTAGCATTTCACCGTGGACAACATAATGAACTTCCAGCAGTCTATTGCTCCCATAAGCCTCGTGGTAGCTGAGCAGTGGTGAACTTATCTGGCAAATATAGTGCTTTTTCAGAAGTGCTTGACATGAATGTCTGGAATGTGAACAAGGACCCTCTCCACCCTCCCCTCCCTAATTAAAACTGCAAAATCTTAGTTTTTGCTCAGACTCTACTTAGGTTCTGGCTTATTTTGATTTTTTTTAAAATATATATATTTTTTAAATATCTAGGTTTTGATTGCTTTGCTGTCACTTCACCAGAGTAGCAGAGGACCTTCTCCATGGTTTTGGTTTCTATTCTTAACTCAGCTGGTGAGGTAAAGGATCACAAATTGAAATTTTGAAGTTGTGGTCCAATGCCTTAATGATAAGTAGCCCTATTACCTTAAACCTATGTTTTACTCCTATGTTAAGTTACCATTTTTTACTAGCTTTTGTGTGAAATGATAAACTGTTTCTTCTTGCTTCGATGTGTTCTATTCTACTTCCATGACTTCCTATATTTATGGGTTACATTAAATATTTTGACAAATTGATAGTGTTTAAAATTGTTGCCAGCTGCAGGCAAACACTAAAGATTTTGGAAGTTTAATAAACTACCATGGAACCTGCATAGCTACATGTATTTTTTAAGGGGGGAAATACCGCATTGTTTAGAAGTGTAATTTTTGAACTTCATCATCTATTTTTGGAAAAAGGAACAGAAATTTCAATGGAAGAACTGAAATCTGAAGATAAATCATGGTGATATATCTAAGTGGAAATGGGCTGTTTATATAGGTTTTGTAAGACTGTATATATTTACGGAAATAGATCAGAAAGTACCCATTGGTTATTTTTTTTGAGCAATTGCTGATTTGGAGGAATGTTATCATGTACTGCCTGGGTTAGGATATTGGTCTGAAATTTTCATTATTTCAGAGATGCTGTCATACTTTAAAGCCAGTAGTGGTATAGTAATGTGTCTTTTTGATAGTATTAAAGTGAAGGATAATTCACAGTTGCTCTCACATTGAGCTACGACTTTCAACCATTTCTTTAACACTTTAGAAAATTAAAAATGAGACTGTTAGAAATATTCCAATGCAGGATCAACATTAGCCACTCAGAAGAAATGCTTAGAGGACAATCCCCCTACTCCTTGCCTGGCATTTTCTTAAGACTCAGTCTTCCAGTACAATCGTCAAAAATTCAGAATAATATTGTTTGATATTTTAGTCAGATAGAACTCAAAAATTTCACCTATCCATTAAGTCCAGTCCTTATATTATTATATATTTATTATGTAGTCATCATGTTTTTATATGTTTGTTTTCATAAATTCATTGATCTCCTTCTCAAAAACAATGGGGTATTTTGCTACTGCCACTTCTCCTGGAAGTCTGTTCCGGTACCTGAGTGCTCTGATGGTTAGCAGTACGACAATTTCTATGTTAAATTCATTCTTGGCTGGTTTTTGTTTGTTTTTTTTGTTGTGGTCGTTTGAGTAGCTTGAATTCTAGGTATATTTAGAGGCAATATTTACATCCTATTTCTGTTCATCACGGGTAGTGCTTATAAAGCTTAAGTGGCATTGAGGTTTCTACTGTGGCACAAATTTAAAACCCAAGAAAAATATAGTGTTTAGTCAGACTGTAAAGACTGAATTAAATTAACTCCTTGATGGTTGATTTCAGCTGTATAACAACTTTGCTCTGAACCCATGAAAATCATTAAGTGCAATTTGGRTGCTGGAGGGAAATCTAAGGATGCAGTCCAATGATGTCAAAATTTTTAAGCATAACAGCCTAAGTAGTTGCTATGAAAAGGTCATAGAGCTGCAAGCAATATGAGTGAATAGATTGCTTGGACCACTCTGTTCAATTTATACTGTGCAGGTAATAAAAAATACAGTGGAAACTACTGCTTGAGGACCTTCTTATGTTGACTGAATCCTTAGTCAAGGGACAACGTTAATATTGATTCCAATGGCAGAAGAAGAGTATTCAGTTCTGAAAGCAAGTGTTTTGTCATCTTGCTATCTTGTGATACATATGAGCTTTAGGGAGTCATCTCTACTGTAATAAGGATTATTCGGTTTTATGTTAAMTGCATGCTAATGTTCACTATTAGTACTGCTGGTCTAAGGAAAATTGAGAAACCACAGCTGCTGGTCTCTCTGTCTAGTGTCTTTAGGTGCTGGATAGAACATTTGTGGTCAACTGAAGCCAGCCAAGCTATTACGTTTCTCATTTCTGTTAGGGAAACAGTCACTGGAATGATTAGGAAATACTGTGTCCTGCCGAATCTGAGCTGGATACAGCAGGTGTTGCTCAACAGATAGTCTAGGGGTTCTGAGGAAAGACCAGGGTGATGGAAGGGTTTTGTCCTCACTTCCTCCCTATAGAAAAAGTAGTTTATAAAAGACAAAGAGCATGAGGAAGACATTTTAAATGAATAATCTAGTATAGTTTTTAAACTATTGCCATAGTCTGTTTAACTTAATAGAGAGACAACAGGGAATGTAATGACACTACCTTATTCTTGACGGTACTTGTCAGGGCAGAGAACACCCTCTTCTTCCGCAGCCTGGTGTTTTGGCTGCCTGGTCCCCAGACCAAATTTGATATGGCAGCTGTATGGCTTTGAGTTAGTGAGCTGAGGAAGAAGTTTCCAAAGCCTTGATAAGCACTTGTCCCCTTCACTTGGGTGATGCTTTTAAGCTCAAGCTTTCACCACTGGGATCTGCCTGAGCAATGCTGCAGCTGTGCATGCACCTGGCCATGTGTCTTGCTGCACCTTGGCTTCCTCGCTCGCCTTAGACCTGCCTCATCACCATGGACTTCTCTGGAGATCACTGGTCTTCAGCTGAACTTCATTACATCCTCAGGCTTACTCTGCTCAGCTTCTGTGGGTACCATGCGTCTGTGCCCTTGCCAATGAGGGTGCTGCCTGGCTGAGCTTGCTGTCACCCCCAGCTGCCAACTCACCTCCCTATACTGAGCAAGCCCCTCCTGCTACTCCCTTCTGATAGCTGCCAATACATTTTTTTTTTAGCATAAAGATTCCCAGTTTGCAGCCATGTCAGGGTGATTTGCAAAACAAAGGATTTTTTTATAGCATAGTTTTTCTTAAGTGTTTTAGAGTTCCACAAGAGAAATTTTCTCATAAAATAAGTCTGTTCCATCCCCTGATATTTGAAGTCAAAGTGTATGGTGTCTGATCCTCTTCCAATCATTGAATCAGGGTGTGTGATGGGTACAACACTGGTTTTTTTTTTTTCTTAAATGTTTTGAAGAATATTGGCTAGCAAAGGAATGCATGCTAGAATATGAATGTGCTTCAAATTATCCTAATGGACTACAGTGCTCCACAAAATCATTAAGGTAATCATGCATGCTGATGACTGTGCCCTTGAAGCAGACATAGCAAAACGTGCAGCTGATTGTGAATAAATTGGCATAACCAGGAGATAGGTAGCATTCAATTTACACACTGGCCTTTGGGAAGTAAGTTGTATACAGATCCATAACTATAGCTGGAGCACAGCGGGTTAAAGGCACCTGCAGATGAGCTCACTTTGCCAACACCTTATTCAGTGATACACTCTCATATAAGGCATTGACAAATCCAGAACTAATGCCTCTTTGGTTAATGGTCAGACAAAATTTGGATTGAAATTGTTACCTGAACATGAGTCCTCTGTTTAGGTGCCAATCTTGCCTTTGCTGTTGATGGATATATATGGCTTTTGGCTGTGTTTAGACTGCATGCTATCTTATGTATAATGCAGCAAGGTATAACCTGTAACAGTAACATTTTGGAGTGCTGTAGGATGCTAAGGATTGAAATCCTGACAGTCACAGCATAGTTTTAGTGGGCTGGGCATGTATTGGGAATGAAAGACATCAGAATGCTGAAGCAACTTTTCTCATGCTGAGGCTGAACTGCAATAATAGCATGACACTGAAATCTATAGCTGGGAAACTGTAGATGGCAAAGCAGCCCACAGTCATTTCGGTTAGCGGGACTCAGCTGGGGAAGTAAAAGACAGAGCTAAGGGGACAGGATGGGAATCAGATTTTTCTGGGGGTGGGATGAGAATCAGAGATTTCATGTTTAGTTGCTAAAATCTCTCCTTTACCTGTTCCCAAATTGGCCATGTGGTTGGGTTAGCCACATTTATATATGAAAGAGAGAATATTCTCAGTCAGGTCAAAGTGCTACCACAACAATGGCTGTACTAAGTGGTACGGTGTCAGTAAAACACAAGAGTAGTTATAGGCCTGCAGAGAGCCCTACCTTCTTAAACTGTATTCCTAACTCTTTTCTGAGTGATTTTGCTGTATGTGTGGAGGTGTCACACCAATACATTTCAAGCTGGACTAGCTGACAAATGGGGGAGACCAGAAGCTTGAAAGACCCAAGATTAGACCTGGTTAGACCTGAGACCAAGGTTAAACAGGGCCATGGGTTTGGGCACAGATTCTGGGTCAATCTATGGGTCTGTTCTTGGGACCTGCAAATGTAGGAGTGACTGCAAATGAAGAGCGTCCACTACTAAACTGATCAGCTGAAGAGGGGCAACAGGTCTGGGCTGTGTTTTTCATGTCTGTAAGTGCTGTTGGTGCTTACACGGGTACCGTCAAAGGCACTGTGCACTTTGTGGATGGCTGTCTGCATTTTGCTTGTGCCTGTTGGGAATACGTGCTCAGCCTCACTGCGGGCTGGACCTAAAAAGACCACAGCAAACAGGCTGGGGAAGAAAATTGCCTTGGCCTTGAAGTCTACCATATCCAGGTTCCCTTCGAAGGAAGCAAGCCACATCCCTACACTATAAAGAGAAGCAAAAGAATCTAAAGAAAAAGTCGCTATTGGTATGAGTGAGGGCACAGATTCCCTTCTGACTTTACTTCTAATGACTGATTAATCTCATATGTTAGAGAAGCCTCTAATCAGGTGAGAGACTTTATTGTCACTTGATACTTCACAGCCATCTTTTCCATTTGGTTTCTAGCTGTGACTGATCGCTACCCTTTTCCCAAACTTCCATTTGTCTTTAACATACCTGGAGCTTCAAAGAAGAACCCTTCCTGGGTCCAGAAACCACTTTTAAATACCTAGACATATGGGCTGAATTACAAATGGCTCCAAAATTCAGTGTTGATGGATTATCATTGGTAACCTATCAAGGATATATCAAATGCCTTCATAAGTAAGGCAAACTCACTAATACTGCAGTTACAACAGGCTGTTGCAACACAATGAACAGGTAGCTCTGATCACTAGCACTGGACTTAAAAACTGCCTGCCCTCACAACTGCAGGCATAAAAATAAAATAAAATACCGCACCCCTGCCCCCACTCCCTAGTAATAATCAACAAGAGAGAAAAAAATAGACTTTAATATGTAATTTATCTACCCCATCTCTGCTTGCCTTCTCTTGTTTAGTGTAGACACATTCAAGGAATTCAAAAGTTTTCCTGTTAATCAGTAAAGGTTTCCTGGTGATCAGCTGGCATTTCATGAGCCTCACAAACATTTGTTGTCATTCTTTTCCTTCTAAAGAACAGGTAATTAGTACATTTTCTTGTGCTTTTAGTGATATAAGACAGTGGAGGTTCCAAATTTTTTCATTTATACTACCAAAATATTTTCAGAGCTGTGACATGCATTTTTCATTCTGTGTTTACTAGTGGTTTCTCATGCCATGAACCRTCAGCATGCTCATGTTATGTTCTAAGCCTCTTTTCTCTTGGACAGTCTTATGTATTCAAGCTTCATGGTGGTAGATTTTGTTCTCAGAGCAGTGTGCTTTCTTTCTATTATTGGAGGTGGGAGAGGAAAGCCTCTTCTAGATGAACCGACTACCACACTTGGGGAAAAACAAAATCACTTGAACTATCAAGGACCTCCATGCTTCCTGACCCCTAAGTAAGTAAAGCTCCTTAGCAACCTTTTTGTGTTGAGAATCAAGGTCCTTTTCCTCTCTGCAAATTGAAGCGCTGTAACTTTCTGTTGCTAAGTGATCCATGTCAATTACATTTTGCTTGAGAACACAATTTCTCTTAATTCAGTTACAGGATACTGTATCTTTTATGGTTTGAAATCTAGCTTTTGACTGGGCAAACAAGTCTGACTTACTTGCAGTCAATACTGTCATTGTAAGTAACAACTGTCTAACTTGCTTTATTTGACAGTTTTCTCCATTATTTCCCTTTCATTAACTATTCTGCTGGGATAAAACTTATGTTAAATGAAGAAGAGTTAAAGTAAGTATTTTAAAGTTGTCTTATATATGCAGACCTGAGTGACAGTATGGCCTTCTGCTTTTTGGGCAAATGGTTTGAGAACAAATTTTACTTGACAGTAAAACTGCCACTGGCAGCTACTCACAGTATCATTTGAATAATCTAAAAGCATTATGGTCTCAGTTTCTATGCTAAAGGACTTCTCCATGACTATAATCTACCTATTGACTAACACTTTATATGTATACTGCAGCAACCATTCTGTGGAACCCAGTCAAATGTCTAGAAAAATTTAAACAGCTGAAAATGAAATGTTGGGAAAATTCATTTCCCCTTTTGAGAAATTATATCTTGCAACTAAGAAGTAGAACTCTAGGGTGCTCTCACTCAATTGATCCATATATATCCAGATCACAGATTAGGAAATGTAAGATGTGAGTGATGAGCACTTGGTGCAATTCTGAAGTAAGTAGAAATCCTGCTTAGTGTTGTGTTGTTTTTATTAGTCTAAAGTGCAGACATTTAGATACAATATTGTTTTTTCAGTGATAATTTCACTAATGAYTTCTGTAAAACCTTTTTCTTCTAGTTTTTTACTTTTAAATATTTTGTAGCACATAGCAAAGTCTCAGTCTAAATCCCAAGTTATTCCTTGAATGAAAAAGGTTTAAAGACCAATATTTCTGTTATCAAAGGCTGGCAGTGGGCATTTTATTAGCTTATAAACTTAGGGAACTTAGGCAATACAAATACCATAACGTTGTTTGTTTTTTAAATATATTTTTGTATATATAAGAATACAGAATACATTAAACAAAACATTTAAAGCTAGATTGTTGGGTTTGGGKTTTTTTTGTTTGTTTATTTATAAGTTCCCAGGTGTAGTTCTGGTCACCAGTCTATTGGATTCTAAAAGTAACCCAYCTTGCAGAAATGTCAGATGTTGGGTAAATAACAGAATTATTTGCCTTTCTTCAAGACTAGAGTAATTCCTTTCTTGTCTCTCTGATCGTGTTTTCTGTGCAAGGCAACCTTGTAGACTGCTAATACTTGTCTAGTCATACTCAAGAATAGCTGTTTGAAGAAAAGGGCAGATTGTGTATCAGCATCTTTCGTTGTTGCTCTTTTATCTTACGATTTTTACTTTTAGTTTTTTTAACAGTCATTCTTCCATATCAGTCTGACTCTGTCCTACTTACTAGGACTAATGTTGTTCCTTTTCTACTTCAGGTAATCAAACACTGGACAGATCTATACCTCTGTTATCTAGAAATTAATGCCATCAGTTTACATACCATCAATACTGAGCATATAGTAACAACAGTGTTAGTACAATGTGATGCTACTGGATAGAAACACAGTTTAGAAAGGTGAAAAAAGATTCTTCTAGTCCTTCCCTCGCTCTTCTCTTGAGAGAAAAACAAGCAAAGTGAAGGGATAGGAGTGTTTTAAACAACAAAATGTCCAAATCAAACCTTTGAAGCCCAACAGAATGAAGGGAATGGTTTCATGTTGTGATTGCAGAAAAGTAAGTTGTGTAGATGAGACCTGCATGACAACAGGAAGGTTAAAAAAAGAGCAATTTGAGAAAGAAAAATAAAGATAAAACAGAACTTCATTATATATAAAAAAAGACAATATCAGCATGATATTAGAAATCTGTGTTGTAAACTGCTCTTTGTTTGAATAAATGAGGCTGTTCTGATTTTCCTGCAGGCTGTCTCTAAGGCAATCATCCTCACAGATGTACAACAAACATCTAGTGGGAATACTTTTTTATTGCCATCCAGGTTCRTAGTATAAAGTAGCATAGTTCAGTGCTGAAGAGACAAGTACGTGTATTGGCATCCAAAGTTAAGCAAAAACTAGATATTAGCACACAGTGCTGTACAAAATCTAGTTTCTTCATGCAAATAAMGTATTAATGCACCCTTTGCAAATGTCTGCTCTTGAATGAATGCACACACTGTAAAGACAGTTAAGATTTAGTATTGCATTTTCATATGACAATAGTTAAAAAGAGGAGCAATGCCCAAGACACATCTGAATTTAGTCTTTCTCAACGAAGTGACTCATTCTTTGTGCTGTGATATGCATTATATGTGGAGTCAAAAGTGCCACGTGTAGCTTCTAGGAGAAACTGACACTACTGTGGCAACCAAGCACTAGAAGAATGTAGATATAGTTTATAATTTCATAAAAAGTTTGTATAAAACATACAAACCTAAGACTTGAGAAAGATTGAAAATACACAAAACTTCAAACTTGAGAGAAGTTGGAGAATCTGTATTTAACTGCTGGTGGCAAGGAAGTGGATGGAAAACCTAAATTGAGGAACAAGAATGAGCGTGAAGCATCAAAATTTGAGAAATGCATTCTTGTAGGTGAGGAACTGTCTTCACAGATTTTTGGACTACAGCATTGTGTATCTGATTGTCAAGATGATGACGACCAGTGGCCTACCACAGAGGTCAGCAAAGTACAGGGTCTCCAAGTGTATGTGTCCCAAGAGTGCAGGCAGATCTGTGACCTAGAGTAAGCTCCAGGATATGTTTCATAGAAAGGGAGTGTACTGTAGAAAGTTTTGTTACCTTACCTTCTCTCACTGTTAATCTGGTTTTAATGACAACTGTTTTAAGAAACTGTTTGCAAACATATGCCTTGTTATACTCATTTGTAGTCCTGGAAGAAGGAAGAAAATGAAAAACGAAGGCAGTGATTTTCAGAATAAGAGGCATCATTCACAAAACATGGTCTGACCAGCCTCTTCTCTCTCTGGCACTGTGTATTGCACAGTAATTTGTACCTTACCATAACAACAGCTTAAAGATAGGCAGTGCTCCCTAAATGTAAATCTTGTTATGCAAGTATTATAATTTTATAAGGCACATGACCAAACTCTTATRAATACATAATCAGTAGAAGCAGGGGTTAGCTAGAATAAATATCCTTCCTTGCTTGGAATTAAAAAAATAATATTAGTTTGGCTATAGTGTAATTTCATGACAGTTACTGCTTGAATTACTGTGTGGATCTTTTTGAGTAAAGATTATGATCTTGGACAGCCAAAGGGATACATGGATAACAAAGTAAATGTTCTCCTCAGAATTGCCTCAGTTACTGAAATTTATTTATATTGCATAGTACTTTGCTTGGTTAAACCTGGGCGGAGTTGGAAATGTAGTGTAGATAGGTTTCAGAAGGTGAGTAGGTATCCAAGATGCATCTAACATGTAAAGTTGGTGTCCAAYGCAATTTGAAAGGCTGTCTGCAACATTACCCTACTGCAATTTTAGTACAACTCTTTCTATTGAAGACTATTTAAAATTAATAATAATGGAGTTCCTCTGTTTTATAAGAGGCTATTCCATAGTTTCACTTAATGCAGAACACCAAGTAGAGAAAAATGACTGCTGAAAGTGATGACTACAGTTCTATGCATGTTTGCTTCATTTCATTTTCAGCTCATGTCCTGAAAGAGAGAAAAAAATGCAGTTTTCTCCAAGATTAGATTTCAAGCAGGAAATTCATGACTTGCTAAAAAGTCTTTGGTTAGGTCACCATTGCTGTGGATTCGTGTCAACATTTGATCTATCAAATTTATTTGCACAAAGGATGATGAAAGTAAACTCTGAACTTGCAAAACCATATTATTAGGAAGTGATTATATTAATTAGACCATCAGATGTCATGTTTTTCTGTCAGGCTTCTGCTTCATTTATAATGGCTAAATTAGATCAGCTTTGAAGATAATAGAAGCCTCTATAATGTGCAAGACTCCTGCTTTCTTTCTTTGCTGAAATTGAAATGTACATATCACGTAAAGCACAGGATTTTAGAGAAAGAAAGGACTCTCGTGTTATTCAAAGGGCCATGTGCTGTCCAGGAGAATAGGATTTATTCCTAATTTTTCTGTAGCTTATGAGTAAAATGCAGCTATACTGGCTGAAGCTGAATGCCTAAAATTGCAATCGAATATGCAGCAGGTGAGCATAAGGCATACTAAAAGTAAAGAAAGGACAAAATATCAAGGCCTAGCTGTTCATCCTGGCAACCAGTTATGGGAGATACCTGTTCTGCAAACAGTAGCCTAAAATATCTGTGCTTTGTTCCCTGGGTGTAAATTGTTTATGAATTTTGCTTGCCCATACTCTGAAGATGAATAATAAATAAACAAAGGATTTATTTAAGGGAGATCCCTTAACATATGTATGCATTCCAGGTACGGTAAGAGAAAAAAACACCTAACCCCCAAAAACCCAAAATAAAAATACCCCCCTTACATTTATTTTAGTTTAGTACATACTATGAATGAGGACAGTACTGCAAAACAGCAGAACACCACCTTATTATTTTCTCAATGCAGTGGTCATTCCAAATAAAAGCAATCCTTGATAATCTTACTATGGGGGTGCAAGGTTTTTAAAAAATTCTGATACTAAACCATTTAGGTAGGAGGTTTACTTTACCTCTGTAATTATAAATCTCATGAAATAGTTTAATATTCCTATTCAAAATCTTGTAATCATAACCCTTGCAAACTTGCTAATTGGTAGCAATCAACTGATGTCTTAAAACTGTTTACTCATGAACGTCTAATGAATGTTCAAGATTATTGCCAATACCTTGCAGCTGGTAATAAAGCCTTAATAAGGCTAAGCATACATAAAAATTTATTAGTTCATGCACAGATCAAGATACCTGAAACACAGCCATTGCCCTGAGCACACATCAGATCAATTAAATAACATATGCCACATAAAACAAGTTGGCCTAAATGCCTTTTCAGCCTCTGTCTTCAACTAATTCTGGATAGCCTGGGGAAGCAGGGCATAGGGGGGAAAGTACTGATGCATACTGAGGGGGGCAGGACTGGATTACATATATACTTCAAACAAAGGTGAATGCTACACCAAGTGAGAGAGAGAGAAATGTCTTAATGTGCAGTTAGAAGTAGTGCTAACTCACTTCCAGTGCTTCAAGGAGGACAGGTATTCATCCACACCGGTGTTGACTGATGTTAATATCTCTCTTCTTTCACTCTGTTTATTTTCTAAACAATTTGTAAGGGCTGTGTGCTCCTCCTCTGGTCAAGTTTGCAGATTTCCCGACTTCTCCTTTCTGGAAGCATTCATTTAAACAAGCTTCTTTTGGCTGGAAACTGCTAGCACCATTACCATGAAAACAGATGAAATGATGCTTGACTATAAGTCCTCTTATGGAATACCAAGATCCCAAAATCTGACACTTTTATCAGCTGATGCTCAACATCCTGGTGAGCTGATGAGAGGAGTTTGGTACTGTTCTTTCAGGAAATACTCTGGCCATTTTGGAGAAGGGCAGATTATCAAACCCAGCACAGGAARGAAAGAAATTACAAAAATCTTGGTAAGTGAGCAGATTACAGAAACTGTTTCTCTTCCTTCTAATTTTCCTAATCCCTGTTCTTTTCTTTTGATTTTGGATTTTTATTGGAAATTCTGGGAGGTGAAATATAGAAAAGGGCTTGTTGTCGTTGATACAAACAGGAAAATCTTTACCTACAGATACATGCTAGAATTTGTTCTTGGTCATAGTGTTACTCATTCTTTCTTTCTCTGCATTTAAATGTTATCTATGTACACATGGTTTTCAAAATGTTTGTGAAAAGGAAACCTTTGATGAACAAAGAAAGGAGAAACTCTGAGCCATTTTTTCCTYACATAATTCTTCATTTGTCTCCCATATTTTATTTAAACTTCAGAATTCTCCCAGTTTGACATAGTTCATGGTACTCTTTCCATTATTCACTCACTTCAGTGAAATTTATCCTTTTTAACAAAGTGTTACCTTTGACCTTAATTCTGTTGAATCATATTTTTATCACATATATTCATGCAATTTCCATGTTTTCAGTCACAAGCGCAATTCTATCAAGCAGTTTGTAACGTGCAGATTCCTCCATTCACCCATTGCAGAAGTATTTATTCAGCTATATAGATTTTCTTTCTTTCTTCATATATTGAATAGGAATAGATTTCTGAAGTCCTTTTCTGAAGTACGGTCTTGCTGTTTCATGCTCATCACTTCAACTTTTGCAGCAGTACATGGAATTCTTTTCTGTTTGTAGCCATTTAAACTTCTCTACTCAGATACAGCCGTTACCAACGTGTTGTGGTGTTTTGGGGTTTTTTTTGTTTGTTTGTTTGTTTTTTTCTATTAAAACATGCTATTTCCATTGGAAATAAAGAATTAAAATTTATGCTTTGTACACATACCTACTTCTCCACATACAGACCGTTTCTTCAATTTATTGCTTCCTTTTATTTTAAAACCTGTTCAATAGCTTTCACTACAAAAGCAGATCATAGGAATCATAGAAAAAAATAAGTTGAATGGGATGTCAGCAGGTCATATTTACCAACCCCCAGCTCAAACCAGGGCTAACTTCAGAGTTATATCAATTGTGTAAGGTGTCATTCAATTAAGCTTTGAAAATTCTCCTGGGAAGAAGTTTCAGAGTATTCCTTGGCAACCCCTTCTTGTGCTTAACCTACGTCACTGTGAAGAATTATGTTCTATTGGAATACATCTGATTTATTTTTTGTAAAATTTATTTGCTATTCACAGTGGAGGTTAGTGAATCACTTTATCAGCACTATTTTCTACACATCCAGGAACTTCTGACATTGAGGTCTCGAGAAGAAGTTACAGTGATGTCTGGGATCAGTACAGATGTAGAGAAAGTCTTCTGAGCGAGTGTATCACTTGCTGCTGCACATTGACCTACCAAAAGTTCCAAGGGTTTGCTGGGGGCAGTAGCTGGAATTCATATTATTTCAATTGGGTTTTTCTTTGGAAAGACCTTTCTGGCTTTGATAAATTTGTACTCAAAGTTGCATGACGTGATTTTAGTCTTACCATAAACAACACCTTCAACACTTTCTGCTCTTCATCTGCTGCTGCAACTCAGACTTTATCCTGTAAGTATTAAGGACACTCAGCTTTGAGTGATTTGGCTCTTTTTGGGAGATGTTGTGTTTCATGCATGGGTTGTTCCTTGTTCCTGAAGATTGAGTTTGGATCAAGTCCATTTCATTGTTCTCACTGGGCAGCAGCCAGAGAGAGAAAGGAGGTGCTTTCTGTCTGTTTCCGGTTTTAAGTGTATTACAGACAATAAAACATCTGCCAAGACTCTGATAGCAGGCATTCTGCTCTGCAAAYAAGAGTGAAATTTCAGCAGAAGAAGCATTTTTATGTAAGTGAATTTAGCAATTGTCAATTTTCTGATGTGGCACATGAAGCSTGTTTTATTATTAGGTTAGTTTTCTTGAACGTCAATGTGCAGATATTAATGTCAGTGGGCAGATGAAGATGTGATAAGAATGAATTGCTTCTGAATGATAGAAGGCTGCCATTTGGACATGAATCAAGACTGATCAAAGAGACAGTAAGTTTTTCTTAGCCTTAAGGGAATCCATGACTGAAAAGTGCTGCACATCACCACCCACTCTTGTGCTAAACAGTCTCCCAACAGAGTTGTAAATGATGAAAACATCAATGTAGAGCAGTGTAAATGAGTTACTGAGGCAGAAACCTCGCTAGGGAAGGTCTAAGTGAGGCTTCCCCTTCTGTATTACCTGCAAAACTGCTACTCAAAGCTGAATTCTGCCAATTTTGCCCTTAAGTTTCTATTGAAAGTGATAGATACTGAATTCAATTATAGCCATTCTTAAGAACATTATTTTTTTAATGTTTGATATTTTATTTTTTACATGTATTACTATTCTTTTGGATTTGCTTAAGTAGATAACTCATCTAGAAAATCTAGATATCTCATTAAGTAGATAACACAGATAAAACACTATTTAGATGAGACTATGATTACTGCTGCAGTTGCTATCTCATTGACCATGACTAAAATGACAATTTTACTTTTTGCAACAGGACAAAGTAGTTGGTGCTGKTTTTGCTGTCTATGACAAACAAAGGAGTCTACCCTGGAAGAGGTCATCACTTTTCTTGTTGGGAGGACAGTTATTGCACTTATTTTTCTTTGCAGAAAAAGATTGTGACTGAGCAAATGCTACCTCAGGCTACTATGTAAAGCCAATAGCAATGGAGCTTTGAGTCACAGTATTTTCTTTACCGTTTTTATAAACTCTCTAATGGAGATGGCACAACAAGTTTTCAGCTAACAGAGCTTTTATTGCTAGCACTGTTTTGAGCTTGTTTCGCTCTTTGTAAATTGCTACCTCTGCCCCATTCAATGCTGGATTCTGCTCTTTGTGAAAATTCACATCCAGAAATCCAGACAAATKTGTGGATCAGAATTCAGCTTTGGGGCTGCAGCAATAAAATGCGCTAGCTCTAGAAATGAAACTGAATACATAATTTCCTTCAGATATCTGCAATCCTGAAAATACTGTTAAGGATGAACTCAGCCCAGTGAAAGTRATTTTATAGCTAATATTTTGCTCAGTTCTAGAAATCCCTGAGATTTACACACATATAAAGTTACTGTAGAAATTGCCATTCATTTGTACTGAAGAAATTACATTTTCTTAAAGTTTTTAGGGTTATGAAAAGATTTTTTTCTTACAAGAGAAAAAAATGAAGTTTGGTGGGAATTTGATATTAATGTATATATGTTTAACTGGAGTTAAAACTTTCACATCAAGATACCCAAGTTAATAAACTGATAACACATCTCAAAAATTTTGGAAAGGCTTATATGTTGTTATCTTAGAATCTTAGTATTTGACTGATATAGTGACTTTATTCAGAAGTAGATGTTAGATTTTTCAACTTTTATCCTATAACTTAAGGATAAATACAGACACACTCAGGTAAATAAATATGAATGAACTTTTAAAGTAGATTGTTAAACCACATTTAACGTCTGAATAATTCTTTTTTCATTTAGAATTAAAGTGACCTCARTATACTTAAAATTTGTGATTTAGGTTAACCTAATATGAGGCCACTTTAATTATGAAAAAAGGTGTCTACAGAGGAAGCCTAGTGCAGATTAACTAATCCTCTACAATAATATTTTCAGTTAATTTGAATTAATTTTTGAGTATCATAATGGAGACAACTACCCTATTATAATGGAGACAACTACCCTATTATGAAAGTCTTGTGCTTATGAAATACTGTTATTGAGTCRTCGTTCATTAGCTTGTTTTTAAATATATGAGATAAAAAAATATTTGCATATAAAATTAAAGGACATAAAGATTCTTAATTCAAATTGTTGATGTATGAATTWAAAGTAGGTTAGCTAAACAATTAATTCCTGAACGGATGTTCTTAAAAGAAGAATTAAAGAGGTCTGAATTTTGTCCATACTAAGTGACTTCAGATGTAAATAAACCTAAAGGCCATTTTAATTCTGCGTGTAAATTCAAACAAGATTTTAATACAGTTTAAAGATTAARTGATATTATTTTTCCATGTAGCAGAAAATAGTAGTTGGAGTGTTTGGTTTCCTGTATYTGGTTAAAAACTTATGGGGCTATGTGATTACAACTTAAAAAAAAAAATACAGCCTCAGAATGGCAGCATTTTACATCACAATTTGCTCGTACTATGAGCATTTATATACTGTCAGGTAGAGTATCAGGTTTTACAGTCGTATCTGTATGATGCCATACTAGTATATCCTGAAGAAAAGGAGCTGAGCTTTTTGATGGGTGAWCATGAATTGCCTGTAAATATTGTCACTTATTGTCATTGTGTCACTAACACAACAAATGTGTTAGTCTGAGCCAAGAGTCAGATTTCTTCCCTTTGAATTCAGTCATAGAAAATTTATGCTGCATTGCATCTTTATATGCCTTTAGAAATGGATCACCAAAATTTGCTGGGAAAACATCAGAATGAAACTGACCTCATTATTTCATAAAGCTGTTGTAAAGGAGACAAAAAGAGCTCCCTGTAGCATGGACCTGATGCTCATAAATCCAGAAAAAGCTTCTGGAGCCTTATGCATGCCAACTGACTTAATAACGCTACCCTCATCATCATTTRTCAAAGAGTTGACAGGTCCCAATAGACCTCTTGGCTGTAATGAGTTCTTGGCTAAAGTTTGATTTTCTGAATTTGGAGTATATCTGTGAAGCTTGCTGCTCCCATACTTAGAAACCTTTTCATTTCTTCTCTAAACCCATTTTCCCCTCCACAGCCATTTGTTCACAAGCCAACAAAGTCTTCTGGCTCAGTTCTCCCTTTCCCCATTTTATTTCTGATCCACATCTCTTTCAGCGTTTGTGCTGCCAGTCAGAGTGGGTTGTGCTGCCTCTACCATACATGGAGAAACACAGCATGGTGACATCTGAGCTGGTGCCGAGCAAGGGGTTGTGACACAGTATAGCCCTAGCAGGAGGGTACTAGTACTAAATACCAGAAGGTGCATYGTTATGCTGATGTGACTATATTGCTTCTGGTTTGAGGTTTCACGGTTTGGACTTTTCCACGCTGCACTGAACTAAAGAGGTACTCTTCATCTTATCCTCTGATAAGCTTACCCTGACTTTTTTTGAATAGTGGACTGCCCTGTCATAGCTTATTTTGCCCAGAAGAAAAGAGGGACATTACAGTATGCTACGCTAGCYAAAGTACGGTTTTGCAGGAATTGTTTGTTCACACTTTGTTTCCTACCTAAGCTTTGCTCTCGGTGAGGTCAAATATTCTAGGAAAAACACAAAATTGATGTTGCAAAATGATTAGCTTTTCAGCTGCACTCCAGAGCTTCTAAATCATGGATAAATCAGTTATCTTTTCATGAATTTGGATCACTGATTTATGAAGGTGACAAATGCTGGAGTTAAGTAATAAAATTCTGTGAAACTCTTAATAATATATGGGAAGGAAATTATATACATTCATATGTCTCACCCTTTGAAAGGAAGCATCTTTTTTTTTTTTTTTCCACTTTCTGAAGTCTCTCCTTTCATTCAGACAGAAGATGAATGTGTTTCTGGGTTTTCCAAAACTGAATCATTCATTACATTTGTTGGACCTACATGGCAATATTAAACACAGCAACTTATAACATAAGAAGATTATTACAGTTTCCTAGATAAAACAGGTTAATTAATTCTCTGAGAGGACTAATGAGTCTGTGCTTTTGGTATAATCATGTTAGTTTCCTGACTGTATAAAGAAAGTACTAACAATTGGACAAATGCAATAACAGATCCTCTTAGAAAGTTGTATGATTCTGTAAAGCACTAAATTTRTTAATTATCTGGTTAATTTCATGTTGGCACTCTGTGTTCAGAAAGTAACAAAACWAGTTTACCTGGGTGAATTAGATTTCATTCATATCAGTACTGACTCCTGTTCAGAAGAATCTGTTGACACTGCTTAGTGACAAAAGAATTAATACTGTATTTCTGTGGAAACTTTGGAACAATCCATTTGTTTCCATGGACTATTAAGTTACCTGTTTTTTTCTGATGAAGTAATTGAATCCATAGCAGAAACTCATTAGTTCACACTGACAGGCCTAAGAAAACATATCCTGATTGGTTTTACGTTAGTTCCAGTGTCATTTTACAGTTAATTGAGATTGAGAAGTATTATATCAAAGTTCTCTAACATTTAAGTCTTTATGCATCTATGACAATCAGACAAATTACATTTCTCTTCAAAAGAACTAAATCCTGCAGAATACMAAGCCAAGGCTAGGGATGCATCCGGTAAGTATTTTTAAGACCGACTAGATTTTGTGTGCCTTGAGTACTTTGATGAAGAACTGAATTTAAAACAGCCCTCAGTATTGTAASTGCTAGACGTCTTTGAAAAGCACACCACAACATTTTTTAATTCTACTAATTTTGGGTAAGATCATAGTTTTCATTTATTCATGTAGCATAAAGAGATAAAACATTTTACCTGAAAACCAATGCTGTAGCACAACTCATTTCCTAAACAGTCAGTTTGTACTAAATAACACACAATAAACATCAAAATGAAATATATTCTGACCAAAACTCATCTTCTGTCCTGTAGTGAACAGATGTTCACAAATTAATTTTGCTTGTAAGATACTCTTCAAAAGCAGGAGGACATTTTAGGATTTTGAATGAAGACAGAATTGCTGTCTAGGTTATGTTTTGTTATCCCTGTATCCTCAGTCTCTTGCTTCTGATGACATTTTTTAAACTACAAGCATCAGTTTTAGTACTACCACTGCTTCAGTTTACATGGAAACAGATGGAAAGATAATATTTTAAGAACTCTTCCAGACTTTAAAAAGAGAGGGGTATTTTAATCTGAACAACTGTAATCCTGCATAAACATAAATTTAAATTAGAAAAAAAAGTCTCAAAAACCAACTAAAATAACATATCAAGTTTTAAGAAGCAAATTTTATAACACAGTTTTTCTTCCCCATAAGTTAAAGAACAATGAAAACAATTTGCTTTTAGGTCCCCTCACTCTGACTCATCTCCTTGCAAAATATATTAGTTAATATTGTGAGGTTTTCTAATAGTGAGTAAGTATTTATAAGCATTCTGCTGATACTAAATAGACCCTCATATTCTCATTCTAGAAGCCTTTTGGTTGCAGAATTGAACACATTTCATGTGTTCTTCCTATTTTCTCAGGGCGCAATTGCACAAGATAAGATTTTGTTTCTTCTTTTCATTTTGTTTAGTAAAAGACTAGTTTGTTTTTAACTGGATTTATTAGTTTGAGAAGAAAGTTGTTGTACAATTTGAATTATAAATAAAAATTCAGGGAAATTTCAGGGAAGATAGCGTGAAAGCCTGAATGAAATAGTACCCTACTGTTTTAGGGAGGTATAAAATGAAATGATTTTTAAGCAAATCCCAAAAGACAGAACCATGTGAAAAGTATCTGTCCGTACTTGCAAAAACCCCAGTTAATATACTCAGTTGAAGAAAAACAAGGTACTTCTTTCTAAGACAGYTGCTTCGCACATTTTACAAGGAAGGACTCTGAAAGAGCTGACTGACGAGCTCTCTGGGTTCCCACTCCAGGTGGAGACAGAGCTTTGCTTCTCTGACTGCAGCACGGTGTGTACACGCAGGAGATGGAGTCTTAAAAACTGGAACAGCTCAGGCTCATCAGTATGAATAGCAAACTGCTCTGTGAAGCCTTTCAAATCCCATTGTTTTCCTTTTCCACATTTTTGTGATCCATGACTGTCTCCTTCAGTATGAAATTCACTTTTGTTAAACTTTGTCTCTTTTGTGTCTCCAAGCATAGAAGAACGTTTCCTTTTCTTAATCTGAAGGATGATAACATAATCTTATGTATGCTCATATGCTTAACTTTAGTTATTCCCAATATTGCAATGTCCTTCTAGTTTCTCACTCTACTGYACTACTCTCCACTGCATCAACATCTCCCATAGCAAACCATTTTCATTTGCATATTTATGCTTTTATAATCTTTCAATTTCTGACAGGTATATTTTTTCTTGAATCTTCTATTTGAATATTTCATAATTTTTATATATTATAGGAATTAAATTGAGTCCAGTGTATATGTCTGAATTTAAAATATAATGCAACTTTGCTATCGTTTGCTTCAACATTGCTATGACCGAACACTATTACAGCCAGCTAAATCTTCTGTTCATTTGAAATGACTTGGGCAATTCTCATATTGATCAAGATAATAGTAGCTTTACATTGTAATCAGACTTACGAAAGTTGTTGCTTCTAGAAAATGTTAAGCATATGATGAGCTTTTTTTCCTAATGGTTCATGTGTTTACCTGGTTATTCCCACAGTAAAATTCTAGATCATCGTGGAAATCCTTGAGCAAGTATCTCTATGTCTGACAACAACAAATATTGTTATGAGACGGGGATTACATTTGGAGATGTTAGACTCTGGTTCATATTTCATGTTCTTTCTGCAGTACTTGTCATTAGTTTTCAAAGCAATAACAGGTTTCATGTAAAAGGACAGAAAAAAAACCCTGGAGGGATCTCAATTTTAACCTGCATATTCTTTAATAAGCTATTTGATAACAAGTTTTCATTCTAATGTTAGCCTCTTAGAATATTGCTTTTATAGTTGTATCTCATGATAGAGAAGAAAGCTTTTGAACCACTGCTTGGATTGTAACAGCAGATATATAAACTCTGGAATAAAAAGAGAAGTCAAATTGTAAATGACCAGCACTATAAAATATGTCTTTGAGGTTGATGTTCCAGAAAAGCTTCTTTAATCCCTTAGCAAAGATAAAAGCTGCATATAGACACCATAAAGAAAATAAAAGCAACAACAATCTCCACACTTGAGAAGCAGAGTAATATTTTGGAGAAAACTAATTAGTCTCTTTGCAATTCGTTGTCAAAGGATAACAGAAGAATTTGGGGKTTTTTTGAGATATCACAGTGGGTTTGAACTTGCCAGACGACATTTTAATATGAAAAGGGATATTGTTTTTCCTACATGGATGAATTTATTCAATTTGGCATCGTASGGCTATAAAATAAACAATGCTTTATTGTTTGTATGTATCTTAAATTACTTGCTTGTTTCACTATAGCAATAAGCACTATCTGTTCCCAGAAAAAAAAGGAAATCAGTGTTTCAAACTAAAAGTAACAGCCAGACTTYAGGTACATGACAATTTAAGGGCTAATAATGTCTGAATGTGGAACTACCCAGAGTGGTGACAACTATTATTGCAAGAACCAGGCAAATTAACAATACCAGATTCATATCCTTGTTTCCTGAGCAAAGTAAAATATGCTTCTATAAGTATCCCAAGAAAACATTTTCTTTTGACAATTGATTATGTAACAGTAAAGCTAAAGGCCTTGATGCTGAAATGTATTAATAGAATTATGTGATTGTGTCAAAACAAAGCTTTCTAAATATCATTTGAAATTATAGGTGTTCTTTTAGTCAAATGTAAGAATGTTGAGATCTGATTTTCTATAAATCTATGACAAATCTTCTGTAAATAGTCATGATTATAAATTGCACATTTTTATTACCACTTCAGATTCTCTGACATTTGCAAATGTATGGAATGTCATGGCTTCTGCTGTTTTTTAATCATTGGGAAAAATAGTGATGTTAGTTAATAAAGTGGAAAGATACTTTGTGGAAAGATACTTAGTGGAAGACATTTTTTGGCTCACTGAAGATAATTGCTAGTCATGCCATCAGGATTTATTGACAAGTCCACAAAAAAATACAGGTTTGAAATATCTCTGCTGGGAATTATTTTAAAGGGATATTATTGTTATTAAAAGTTAACAGATTTAGTGGTATATTTTTATCATATTAAGAGGAAAATTTTCATTTATAATACAGTCTGAGAACTGTACCCAAACAGAGAATCATAGAATTACATTATTCAGACCTGCTTAGGGCTATTTAATACTAATCAGTATTATAAGTTATTACTACTAATACTACCTGATCATTTTTCTATGGTAAACTGCACATACTAAAATATATTGCAGGAACTTTTTAATGTTTTTAAAGATATACAAATTAGTGTTAAAATTATAGATAAATTTCTATATGCATTGTGATATTATCTTTCAGATTACTTGCTTCTACTGAAGAATGAAAGAATCTTACCTTCTTTTTACTCCTGAATTCCCAAATTTTACGTCTGTTTTAGTTTATCTGTTTAGTATAAAAGTGCAAGTCTGAATCAATTAAACTTTTACAGAGAAGACGACTAGACAAAGTAACTAGTGGTTATATTTTGTTCTCAATGTTGAATTCAGTTGAAAGAAACATTTTATTAAAAAAGATAAAAAATATAAAAAGTACATCCATCAGAATGTCCTATTGTGCTGCAACAAGACTACAATCAAATTGCTTTTCAGTTAAATGTAAAATAAGTATATTTGAAAAAAGCTTCTAAAAATGGTTAATCTAAAGAGCTGCACCTATATGCACTCAAGCTGTTAGTATCTGAAAAATGTTTCTTAATACAAGTATAATAATTTATCCAAAAGTCAGGGTTCAAGCATTAAAAAAAAAAAAAGGAGGATTTGAACTACTTTTTTCATTAATTAATAAAGATACAGTTATAACTCCTAAGAAGTTAACAGTAGTTCATAGTTTACAGACATTTCTCACATGATTGTGTTCAGCTAGAAAGAGAGCAGAAATGAAAGGAATCGCAGAAAGGAAATTTTTTTTTTKTTGTTGCGAAGGAATGTTGAAAAAATCCTGCAATCACCATGAGAACAAAAATAACAGAAGGGCTCTTACTGAAAGAAATACTAYACTGTGGTATTAGCCCTAGTCTTTCATATAGACTGGCTGATTGTAACAGCAAATTAATTAGTGTTTTCTGAGATTTATCAGTAATTGATTTAATATGCTTTGTCAGAGAAATGTTATCTTCTCTCTCAGTTGAGAAGATAAAGTCTTGGATCAAAATGGTGTATCTGGGGCCTCCAATACCACAGGGAAACTATGGAAATAGAAGAATATTTCTGCTACCTGCACAAGTTGAAAGGCAAAGCCTTGATTGTCAGCTTGATTGTTTCTTGACAGTCATGGAAATAGAATCATAGAATCACAGAATCCTTAAGGTTGGAAAAGACCTCTAAGATCATCATGTCCAACYGTCGACCCAACACCACCATGCCCACTAAACCATGTCCCGAAGCACCACATCCACACGTTTTCTGAATACCTCCAGTGATGGTGACTCCATCACTTCCCCGGGCAGCCTGTTCCAATGCTTGACTACCCTTTCCATGAAGAAATTTTTCCTGATGTCCAATTTAAACCTACCCTGGTGCAACTTGAGGCCATTTCCTCTTGTACTATCGCTTGTTACTTGGGAGAAGAGACCAACACCCACCTCGCTACAACCTCCTTTCCGGTAGTTGTAGAGAGC
>JASVER010000171.1:1100768-1130127 GCA_030449065.1 Oceanodroma leucorhoa
CTGTCCAGATCCCTCTGCAGAGCCTTCCTACCCTCAGGCAGATCAACACTGCCGCCCAACTTGATGTCCTCTGCAAACTTACTGAGGGAGCAATCAATTCCCTCGTCCAGATCATTGATAAAGATGTTAAACAAGACCGGCCCCAAAACTGAACCCTGGGGAACGCCGCTTATGACCGGCCACCAACTGGATTTAACTCCGTTCACCACAACTCTCTGGGGTCATCCATCCAGCCAGTTTTTTACCCAGCTAAGAGTACACCCGTCCAAGCCATGAGCTGCCAGCTTCTCCAGGAGAATGCTGTGGGAGACTGTGTCAAAGGCTTTATTAAATTCCAGGTAGACCACATCCACAGCCTTCCCCTCATCCACTAGGCGGGTCACCCGGTCRTAGAAGGAGGTCAGGTTGGTCAAGCAGGACCTGCCCTTCATGAACCCATGCTGGCTGGGCCCGATCCCCTGGTTGTCCTGCACCTGCCTCATGAGTGCCCCCAAGATGAACCGCTCCATAATCTTCCTCGGTACCGAGATCAGGCTGACAGGCCTGTAGTTCCCCGGATCCTCCTTCCGGCCCTTCTTGTAGATGGRTGTCACATTGGCAAGCCTCCAGTYRTCCGGGACCTGCCCTGTTAACCAGGACCGTCAATAAATGATAGAGAGTGGCGTGGCAAGCTCCTCTGCCAGCTCCCTCAATACTCTCAGGTGAATCCCATCCGGCCCCATAGACTTGTGAGTGTCCAGGTGGCGTAGCAGGTCCTTAACCTCTCTTCCCCTTGGATTATGGGGGGTGTATTCTTGTCTTCGTCCCTGTCTTCCAGCTGAGGGGGCTGAATACCTTGAGGATCACCGGTCTGACTACTAAAGACTGAGGTAAAGAAGGCATTAAGTACCTCAGCCTTTTCCTCATCCTTGGTGGCAGTGTTCCCCCTGGCATCCAGTAGAGGATGGAGATTCCCCTTGGCCCTCTTTTTGTYGTTAACGTATTTGTAAAAACATTTTTTGTTGTCTCTTACGACAGTGGCCAGATTGAGTTCTAGCTGGGCTTTTGCCATTCTAATTTTCTCTCTGCATGACCTAACGAGATCCCTGTACTCTTCCTGAGTGGCCTTTCCCTTCTGGCAACAGTGGTAGACTCTCCTTTTTTCCCTGAGTCCCAGCAAAATCTCCATGTTCAGCCAGGCCGGTCATCTTCCCCGCCAGCTCTTACAGCACATGGGGACAGCCTGCTCCTGCGCCTTTAAGACTTCGTCCTTCAAGAATGTCCAGCCTTCCTGGACCTCTCTGCCCTTCAGGACCGCCTCCCAAGGGACTCTCTCAACCAGTGTCCTGAAGAGGCCAAAGCCCGCCCTCTGGAAGTCCATGGTAGTGGTTTTGCTGACCGCCCTCCTYACTTCACCAAGAATTGAGAATTCTATCATTTCATGGTTGCTGAGCCCAAGACAGCCTCCGACCACCACATCTCYCACCAGTCCTTCTCTGTTGGTAAACAGCAGGTCAAGCGAGGCACCTCTCCTGGTAGGCTCACTTASCASCTGCATCAGGAAGTTATCTTCCACACACTCCAGGAACCTCCTCGACTGTTTCCTCTCTGCCGTGTTGTATTTCCAGCAGACGTCCGGTAAGTTGAAGTCCCCCATGAGAACAAGGGCTAGCGATCGCGAGACTTCTGCCAGCCACTTGTAGAATGCTTCGTCTGCCTCTTGATCCTGGTTGGGTGGTCTATAACAGACTCCCAGCAGGATATCTGCCTTGTTGGCCTTCCCCCTCATCCTTACCCATAAGCACTCGACCTGATCATCACAGTTGTCGAGCTCTGTACAATCAAAACACTCCCTGACATACAGAGCCACCCCACCACCTCTCCTTCCTCGCCTATCCCTTCTGAAGAGCTTATAGCCATCCATCGCTATGTGACAGGCTCAGGCACTCCCTGCAGCCAGAGGCCTGGACAGCTGCATGCTTGTGTGGGAGCTGCGGCTGGGTGGCCACACTCCTTCTGGCCATGGCTTTTGGCCGGGTGGAAACCATCGCTACGTCCTCTTCTGGGAAGGCGATGACCGCTAGGAAACTTAGCCTCTAGAGCCGGGAGGGGGACTGTGCCCTGTCCGTGTGCTTGCACTGCACGAAATACCCGCGCAAACTGCCGTGCCACGCCCTTCTGACGTGCCATGTCCTGTTTGCCCGCCCTGCCCGCCACGCTCCTGGTCGCCTGCGCTCCCTGGGGGCTGCTCTTGTATGTGAGGGGTGTTTGGCCGCCATCACCCTTGTCCCCGCCCGCGCTGAGTCAGGGCTGCCGCCCATCAGGACCTCACTCCTCCGGCTCGGGGGGGGCTGGGGCACCCTCTCTCTCCCTGCGCGTTTGCCTTTGYGCTTTTGCCTCTTTAGGAAGGGTCCCCCAGCGCGACCCACCGCTTCGGAGCCCTTCGCCTCAGTGGAATATAATCTTCATATAAAAGTATACCGTAATCTTATGGTTTGAAGCCTGAATAAATGTAATTCACATCTGATACTGCCACTGTTAATATTTGGAATCAAAACTCTGTCGATTAGTTGAAGAAAAGATGAGAATGAACATTTGCTTTTAGCTAATTGTTGAGCTCATATACTGCATAATGCAACAATTTTTGATGCAGATAAATCGTCATGTGGTCTTGCAGATTCCATATTAAATTTTTTTCCTAGCTTTACATTTTGTTTCATTTGCCGAACTTTCATATTTACAGAACACACTTCATTTTGTCAATCTTGCCAAAAACATATGTAGAATGGTCTTCTGCTATCTGCAATTCAAAGGTATTACTCTTTCTTCCTTAAGTATAAGATATTCAATTCTTCAAAAAAGAATGAAATTGAAAACTCCTGGAGAAACTCTTTTATTAACTGAGCTCACTGTTTACTGCAGTATGAATAAAGTGACTGAAAGGAAGTGATTCATTCTTTAGCCATAAAAGAGAATATTATCCCTTATCAGAAAATAATAATGCCAAAGTTGGGAAAAACAGGATGCGTTATTTTCAATGGCATGTGTTTATTCCCAAATAACTGTTGTTCTGAAGGTGTTTCAGTCAGTGAATTCACTGTTATTTGATTAGCTATTTTTTGGGGGGGCGGGGAGGAAAACTGAGTTACGGGAAATTCTAGGCATTAATGTCAAACAGAAACTCGAAAATCATAGAATCATAGAATAGTTTGGATTGGAAGGGACCTTTAAAGGTCATCTAATCCAACCCCCCGGCCATGGGCAAGGACATCTGCAACTAGATTAGGTTGCTCAGAGTCCTGTCCAACCTCACCTTGAATGTTTCCAGGGATGGGGCATCTACCACCTCTCTGGACAACCTGTTCCAGTTTTTCATCACCCTCATTGTAAAAAATTTCTTCCTTAGGTCTAGTCTAAATCTACCCTCTTTTAGTTTAAAACCATTCCCCCTTGTCCTGTCACAACAGGCCCTGGTAAAAAGTTTGTCCCCATCTTTCCTATGAGCCCCATTTAAGTACTGAAAGGTTGCAATAAGGTGTCCCTGAAGCCTCCTCTTCTCCAGGCTGAATAACCCCAACTCTCTCAGCCTTTCTTCATAGGAGAGGGTTTCCATCCCCCTAATCATTTTCGTGGCCCTCCTCTGGACTCGCTCCAACAGGTCTATGTCTTTCTTGTGCTGAGGGCTCCAGAACTGAACGCAGTACTCCAGGTGGGATCTCACCAGAGCAGAGTCGAGGGGCAGAATCACCTCCCTCGACTTGCTGGCCATGCTTCTTTTCATGCAGCCCAGGCTACGGTTGGCCTTCTGGGCTGCGAGCGCACATTGTCGGCTCATGTCCAGCTTTTCATCCACCAGTACCCCCAAGTCCTTCGTCCTTCTCAGCAGGGCTGCTCTCAATACCTTCATCCCTCAGCCTGTATTGATACCAGGGGTTGCCCCGACCCAGGTGCAGGACCCTTCATTTGGCCTTGTTGAACCTCATGAGGTTCACATGGGTCCACTTCTCGAGCTTGTCCAGGTCCCTCTGGATGGCATCCCATCCCTCAGGCGTGTTGACCGCACCACTCAGCTTGGTATCGTCTGCAAACTTGCTGAGGGGACACTCGATCCCACTGTCTATGTCATTGATGAAGACATTAAACAGTATTGGTCCCCATACAGACCCCTGCAGGTCACCACTTGTCACCGATCTCCATCTGGACATTGAGCCGTTGACCACTACCCTCTGGATGTGACCATCCAACCAATTCCTCACCCACCGGACAGTCCACCCATCAAATCCATATCTCTCCAGTTTAGAGAGAAAGATGTTGAGGGGGACCATGTCAAAGGCCTTACAGAGGTCCAGATGGACRACATCTGTAGCTCTTCCCATGTCCACTGATGTAGTCACTCCATCATAGAAGGCCACTAGGTTGGTCAAGCAGGACTTGTCCTTGGTGAAGCCATGCTGGCTGTCTTGAATCACGTCCATGTCCTCCATGTGCCTTAGCATGGCTTCCAGGAGGATCAGTGCCATGGTCTTCCCAAGCACAGAGCTGAGAATGACTGGCCTGTAGTTCCCTGGGTCTTCTTTTATTTCCTTTTTAAAAATGGGGGTTATGTTTCCGCTTTTCCAGTAAGGGGGAACTTCACCAGACTGCCATGACTTCTCAAATATGATGGATAGTGGCTTAGTAATTCCATCCGCCAGTTCCCTCAGGACCTGCGGATGCATCTCATTGGGTCCCATGGACTTAGAATCATAGAATCATTAAGGTTGGAAAAGACCTCTAAGATCATCATGTCCAASCATCAACCCAGTACCCATGCCCACTAAACCATGTCCCGAAGCACCTCATCCACACGTTTTTTGAACACCTCCAGGGATGGTGACTCCACCACTTCCCTGGGCAGCCTGTTCCAATGCCTGACTACCCTTTTGGTGAAGAAATTTTTCCTAATATCCAATCTAAACCTCCCCTGGCGCAACTTGAGGCCATTTCCTCTTGTACTATCACTTATTACTTGGGAGAAGAGACCAACACCCGCCTCTCTACAGCCTCCTTTCAGGTAGTTGTAGAGAGCAATAAGGTCTCCTCTCAGCCTCCTCTTCTCCAGGCTAAACAACCCCAGTTCCCTCAGCCGCTCCTCATAAGACCTGTTCTCCAGACCCTTCACCAGCCTCGTCGCCCTTCTCTGGACACATTCCAGCATCTCAATGTCCTTCTTGTAGTGAGGGGCCCAAAACTGAACACAGTATTCAAGGTGCAGCCTCACCAGTGCCGAGTACAGGGGCACGATCACCTCCCTCCGCCTGCTGGCCACACTATTCCTGACACAGGCCAGGATGCCGTTGGCCTTCTTGGCCACCTGGGCACACTGCCRGCTCATGTTCAGCCGGCTGTCAACCAGCACCCCCAAGTCCTTTTCCTCTGGGCAGCTTTCCAGCCACTCTTCCCCAAGCCTGTAGCGTTGCCTGGGGTTGTTGTGACCCAAGTGCAGGACCCGGCACTTGGCCTTGTTGAACCTCATACAGTTGGCCTCGGCCCATCGATCCAGCCTGTCCAGATCCCTCTGCAGAGCCTTCCTACCCTCAGGCAGATCAACGCTGCCGCCCAGCCTGGTGTCATCTGCGAACTTACTGAGGGTGCACTCGATCCCCTCATCCAGATCATTGATAAAGACGTTAAACAAGACCGGCCCCAAAACTGAGCCCTGGGGAACGCCGCTCGTGACCGGCCGCCAACTGGATTTGACTCCATTCACCACAACTCTCTGGGATCGGCCATCCAGCCAGTTTTTTACCCAGCGAAGAGTACACCCGTCCAAGCCATGAGCTGCCAGCTTCTCCAGGAGAATGCTGTGGGAGACAGTGTCAAAGGCTTTGCTGAAGTCCAGGTAGACCACATCCACAGCCTTCCCCTCATCCACTAGGCGGGTCACCCGGTCGTAGAAGGAGGTCAGGTTGGTCAAGCAGGACCTGCCCTTCATGAAYCCATGCTGGCTGGGTCCAATCCCTTGGWTGTCCCGCACCTGCCTCGTGAGCGCCCTCAAGATGAACCGCTCCATGATCTTCCCCGGCACCGAGGTCAGGCTGACAGGCCTATAGTTCCCTGGATCCTCCTTCTGGYCCTTCTTGTAGATGGGCGTCACATTGGCAAGCCTCCAGTCATCCGGGACCTCCCCCGTTAACCAGGACCGSTGATAAATGATGGAGAGCGGCTTGGCAAGCTCCTCCGCCAGCTCCCTCAGTACTCTCGGGTGGATCCCATCCGGCCCCATAGACTTGTGWGYRTCCAGCTGGCGTAGCAGGTCATTAACCCCTTCCTCTTCGATTATGGGAGGTTTACTCTGCTCCCTATCCCCATCTTCCAGCTCAGGGGGGTGAATACTCTGAGGATCACCAGTCTGAATATTAAAGACTGAGGCAAAGAAGGCATTAAGCACCTCAGCTTTTTCCTCATCCTTGGTGGCTTGTGCACCTTCAGGTTCCTTAGATCGTCTTGGACCTGATCTTGTCCTACARTGGGCGGCTTTTCATTCTCCCAGTCCCTGCCTTTGCCTTCTGTGGCTTGGGCAGTGAGGCTTGAGGACTTGCCGGTGAAGACTGAGGCAAAAAAGTCATTGAGTACCTCCGCCTTCTCCATATCCCGAGTAACCAGGTCTGCCATTTCCTTCCGGAGAGGGCCCATGTTTTCGCTAGTCTTCCTGTTCTTCCTGATGTACCTATAGAAGCTTTTCTTGTTGTCCTTGATGTCTCTGGCCAGATTTAATTGTATCAGGGCTTTAGCTTTCCTAATCTGATCCCTGGTTGCTCAGACAATTTCTCTGTATTCTTCCCAGGCTACCTGTCCTTGCTTCCACCCTCTGTAGGCTTCCTTTTTGTGTTTGAGTTTGTCCAGGAGGACAAACAAAATAGCTGGTCCTGGACTATCTGTGTGAGGRATAGCACAGAGATGCTATAAAGCAGGTGCGTTTTCTTTCAGAATCTTGTATTAGGAAACAGGCTAATGTTTTATCTTCAGATCTAACTTATCTCTCCCACTCTAAATATATATCAGCTTTTATGTCCATTCCTATCCAAACTGGTCCTTTTGTAAGCAGACCTGCCTTTTATAAGCTGTTCTGAATAGATTTAAGAAATCTGCTGATCTGTGGTTTCCTTTGAGGTTCAACTTCAAATTTCTATTAAATTTTCCTGTACATATAAAGAATATTATTAGTTGATTTACAAATAGAGGTATGCACATATTTTCAAACTGATAGCAAATATTTGAAATAATATGTTGGGCATGTTCAGTAATGAGTAGGAAAAGGACAAGAAAACATGCCACGTTAAGCGAAATGATGTATCTCTAAAATACTTAAAAATAAAACTACCAGGTAGGTACATACAARCCCTTTTTTACACCAGTGTTGCATACAGTGGGCCTTTAACTGGGGCACAGAAGAATCTATCATATCTTAAGCTAAAACTAAAAAACCAATAGCTTTCTGTTTAAAAAAACAAGAATCACAGGTAATGCTTGTGCTTCCCTTTGCTACTCTGTTACAAGTGTTGTGGTTTCAAAAGGGCAGAACTTCACTATTTAAGAGAACATGCCAGACGTTGCTCTCGCCATGCATTTGTTCTCAGTGGTCCTTATTTATGACTCAATAAAATTGTGTATTGAAACCATGTAGGAAAGAACAGCAAGCACTAGAAATTACAGGGAAAAAAAAAAAAGAAAAAAAGTTGGGGATATATGCCCTTGAAAAACCGGTTATTGAAAACTGTCTGCAACAACTGCTCCATGTAAACTGTATTTGCCCTTACTGGTACCCTTCAAGCATGGAGGCATGCTAAAAATCTCAAATTCAAGAGGCATATGTTTCAAAAAGCGCATAACTCTGAAAGAGTAGCAATTTTTATCTTCTCACTTTCTTTAAAAGGAGCTGATTAGACCACTTATTTGTTGTACTTCAGATAGAGCTCAGTATCAGCACTGACTGCCTATAAAGGCAAGCCATTTTTCTTTTTTCTGGTACTTAACWTTATGTATCAAATCTGTATTGGATAGAAATCAGCAGGGTTCCATTACAATCTGCTGAACTATACTCCTTTACAGCAATTAAAGCTCTGAGGCCATACCTCTGATTTTTTTTTTGTCTTTCTGTCTTTAATTGCAGTTTATTTTCTATTAATATTTTCTTTCAGGTGCAAAGTGCACGACTCCACAATCAAGTTTTTTTTAAAACTTTAGTTTCATTTCTTTCTTTTATGTCTTGCTAGAAACATATTTATTATGTAGTATAAATGAAATAGCATCTCCAGGATTTCTCTTCCTCCAAATTTTAAATGTAGCAATAAAGCAAGTTTCTTATAGTGTGGATAGACATTTGTATGTCTACTACATAAAATTCTATTACACTTCCAAGTTGTGGTGTACACATATTTTCCTCTTAACAGTAATCTACCTTTCTGTTACTATAGTTCTTGTCACAGTCACTCATCTATTGTACCTTTTGTACATCACCAGTACCAAAGCTAAGAAAGTGTGTAAGTTAAAATCAGTAAGCAACATATTAATTTGCCATAGCTGTCTCATGTTGTTCAGTAATCTGGTGAGCAATCAGCTACTTGACAGTAAAACTCTAAGCACCTCTAAATGCATGTGACAGTTGTCTGATTTAAACTTTTAACACTGAGGACAGCAACTTAAAATCAGTTCTCTGCTGTGTTCAGATTTTAAGAAGACTGGATAAACACTCAATAGATGTAATATCACAGTAAGTGTTTAGTAATCACCATAACAGCAAGATGCTCAAGTTAACCAATATATGTTTTTAACTACTGCAGCTTGTTTATTCCAAATTCTCTAGTTATACCTACATTTAGGAGGCTAGTAAAGATTGATTTTTTTCCTCTGAAATTTTTCTAGCTATATTCTCATGAATAACTGATTCTCAGCCTTGGCAGTTGTTTATAGAAACTCCTATTCTTAAGAAGAATCATTTCCACTGCTGGAGTTTTGTGCACCTACCTATAGGCTGGGTGATTTTTCTTTTCCTCACATATAACCTTAAAACATAGATCAAGTTATAAAATTACAACGGATTACGTGGATATGTACAGAAATGGAAAAAAAAMCCCCAAACACAACACCTGCAAGATGTCTAGTTTACTTATCTTTCTGCTGATGTCTATCCTCATTTCCATGTCTGATGCAGAAGGAAAATACACATGATGTGTGACTAAACATTTATTCTTAAGGCAGAGATGGTTGTAACAACTTTTAATTCATCATGTAAGGATAACTGCAGGAAAAAAAAATATCCTCTATCATTTGACTTGACTGAGTTCAGAAGACAACTGAGAACTAAATTCTTTCATCACATTTGAAGTGAAAAAGACAGAATTAGTATCACTGAACTTTCAATGCTGAATATATCTCTGCCTGTCTGTCTATCTGTTTTATTTACCACTACTGTTATACTTGTAAATATTCTGGACAAAAGGTTAGTCATATAAGGAATGAGAGGGACAGTGGACCCACATAAAGTCATTGGTCGCATAGTAACAAATACCCTTTTGACTGGTGGACACTAATTCTAGAAGGCAGAAGGAAACATATAATGGCACGCCAGTATAGTGTATAGTAGCTAGTAATCTTGGTATATCTTGGTATTGTGTACATTTGGAATGGGAATAACATTGTACCACTATTGTCGTATTGTGTTCCTACTAGAAAAAAGCAGTAACGGTGGAAGTATTGTTCCATTCAGAACTGAGCTCTCATTCCTGAGCACTTTGATTTCACGTGCCTACTGTGACAAATAAAAATATGTGATTTTTTGTTTTTTTGAGGTAGGAGACATTGAGTTGGATTTTACAAAAATAGTCAACAAATAGCTATTGCACAGGTATCTGAAAAAATCTTGGAAAATAATATGACCAAGGTGGCTGTCCTGTTGTCTATAGAGAGAGTTCATATGCATTGTGCCAGTAAAAGATAATCTTAAGACATGTAAAAACAGGCATAGTAACTGTATCTCTATTTTCACCTGTGATTTTCATTAAGATTCACAGTCTGTAACTATATACAAGAACTAATTGGTTAATCCATACTTTAATTATTATCCATTGCAATAGTTAAGTAGATTTGAGCATGCTGGCAAGCAAACTTAATTGATTTTGCAGTTTTGAACCCAGAGAAAAAGCACTGCAACAATGTTAGTCTATTTAGTTTCTTCTTGTGAATGCAACCAGGGAGCAATACCAAGTTTTCACACCATGCTTCATGTCCTTTTCCTCAGCCATTTTCACACATCTGAAATAATTTAATATTCAAATACTAATGATGCAAGAGAAATAAGTATTCTCTTCACATTCACAAACTTCAACTAGTCCCATTGATTAAATTAATGCTCATAGATGTTTCTAATGATCAGGGCAAAAGTGCAAACATTTCCCTTTCTTGTAGTATTATTCCCTTTCAAAATTTATTTTTATTACAATACTATCACAATACAAGGTCCTTCTTAAATATATCTTTATGTATTATCTGCAGTAGATTGCAATACTATGACCCCAAATGGAATTTAAATATGCAGATTTGAAAAATAAAGTCTGTGAAAGAGAGTGTTTATTTCAAATTGTTCTACATAGGGTAAAATGGAATTTATTTTCCTAGACATTTGCAAAATGTCAATGTTTTAAAAACTGATATTTAAACATTTATCTTTCATACCTTTGTATATAAGGTGAATAAATGAGTTGTAAAATACAGCATGTGGAAAATTACTTTTCTTTAGCAACACAACTCTAAAGTAAAAATCTAGGCTTTTTTAAATTTTTCATTTTCAAGTTACCTTAATGACTCAGAAAATKAGAATAAAAATAAAATAAACATTGTTTCAATGTAGCATTTTAATATTTTAATTTAAATGTATTTCAAAAATATTGTTACATTTACACTACCACTACAAAGATGGATAAGTATGTACAGAGTAACTCAAAATTAATCAAGGAAATTCTATGATTAATCTTTCTCATATATCATGAGATTGTGCTTTCTGAAGCACGAGGTCCTTTATAGTCCTTTATTTCTAACAGCCCTTTGAAATGACTGAGTGCTCAGTCATTTTATTTTGACAATTTTGCAGGTGATTTCATAAGGTTAAAATGTTGACCTTTAATTGATGTCAACACTTCCAATTATTGGTTTASGGTCACAAATTGTCCACTACCAGTGTTTCTTCCTTGGCTCATACAGTTGAAGCTAGGGAATTGCCTGGTTTGCCAATCAGAGGTGTTAATATGACAGAAAAAAATGCACAGAACAAAGACACTCTACATGTGATTACAGGTGGTGCATAACACTGCCTGCAAATAAGGCTGTGTAACACTTCCGAGTGCAGCCAAAATGGCTTGCAGTTTTAAGACTAAGTGTCTTAAAATTTATTTGTTCTCCTACTGTGAAAAGTGACATCTTTTTTTCTGTACCGTTGCAGTCCAAGGAGAAACTTGAAATCATGCCAGGAGCTGGCCTTTGCCTCTTTTGCTAACCTCGTTAAAGCCCAATCATCATGAATCAAATCTTCAATTAAAAGCAGAGTGCAGACCACCGTCCTGAATGACTTCCTGGACCTTAGCAGTTTAAATCTCAGATGGCTCTGTCCATACTGACCCCATGCCAGATTTTCTCAGCTCACAGTGCTAAAAAGTCCAAACAGCCCAATGTTCTCCACTGCTCTACAGGGCGACAGCAGGAAAACAACATTTCCCTCCAGTCTTTGCTCTGAACAGGAAAACCAGCAAGTGCTGAACCTCAGATCTCTGTTCTCMATTACTGAGATGCCAGATACTTCAGGTAAAAGTGGGTCGCTGTTTCCTAACCTGTGACAGTCACTAAAGGTGACTGGCAGAAGGTACGTCCTAAAATGACTGGAAAATTTAGGCACAACGAAAAAAATTTAAACAAAACATCTATGTATATTCCCATGCACACAACCAGGGACTTCAAAAAATGGAAAGAAGCTGAATACTGAAAGGACAACTTAATTTTTTTGGTTGTAAGTGAAAGTTTTTTAGCAACATCGTAGAAGATGGCCCTTGCTCCTACCCCATACACTCTTTGAAAGGGATTAAAAGGGTTAGGATTAAAAAAAAAAAAAAAAAAAGAGTTAAAAGAGTTAAAAAAGAAGGAAAGGAAAATGCCATAAGGCATTCCTTCCTGATAATCTAGCAACGGGCACAGCAAATCCGCCTAATTAAAAGCTTGCACTAGGCCTAAAGTTTACAGCAGGACCTGGCAAGGACCAGGCCACAGGGAGGGAGGGAAGGGGTTGAGAGGTGCTGCAGTGTCCAGCATGGGAGAGGAGGAGGAGGACTAGCCATCTTGGAACAGACTGCATGCCAGATCTTGAGTGGCCAGGAGGAGAGAAGGGGTTTCTCTCAAAAGCAGGCTGCATTGATGGGTCCACATCATGTTCACAAGTGAACTGAACTGCAATGTCTTTCATAGTGCCCCTATTCCCCATCCTCCTCCTCAGCTGTCACCAGCATAAAAATGGCCCAAGTACCCACTTCTGAGCTGCCATAGAGCCCCGTGTGCTCTCGTAAGCTTTATGGTAGAAATCCAAACTGTTTATTCTCATGCTCCACGGTCAGCTATTCCTTCTGTTCAGCTCATTTCATTGTAGGGGTGCTTCCTAGGCAAAATGACCTGGAGGGCAGCACCTCTGAAGCCAGGAATGCGAGTGTGACATCCCAGGGTGCTTTTTTCGGGACACATGGGTTGTAGGGGATGGCACAGGGTGACACAAGTGAGAGCATTCATGTCTCCTACAGGAAGTGTGTGCAAGTGGCAAAACCACAGTCCCGGAACTAACCCTTGCCTGTGAGGGGAGGGATGTTTGCCATCACTCCATGTGTGCATGAGACTAGAACTTTCTGAGAATATTTATAGAAGTGTGTTTAGCAATTTGTAAGTATTTATTAACACTTTGCAAGTCCCTAGGACCGTGGTTTGTCTGATGCAATGTTGATGTTGATCCACTAGTCAGTGRATCTGTAGGTTAATTACCTATCATTAAGAAATCAATAAAACACTTCACTTCTGATTTGGTTTAAACTACATGAACTGAACAGTTTTCCCATGATCAGAATTTCCTATGTGTCTTCAGCATTGGTCCAATAGTCAGGTAACAACTTAGTTTGCACAGTAGCAAGGGTGAATATTCCTAGAAAATCACGTGGCTATGATACTAGGTATTTTGATGCCAATTCATGGAATTACTTTTTGTTAGACAGCTTTTCCTAAAACAAGGCAAATAACACACCAATAAGCATTTAAAAAGAACATTAATCAAAATTGCAGAGTTAAACACTCAAAATTTAACATATGAAGAAACAGCACGAGATAACATATTTGAAATATTAAAATGCTAGTAATAAAGACTTAAATAAGTAACATACAGGCAATTATTTTCAGCATTTTTTAGCATAAGAAGGAAGACTTTACCACTTACCAGTATTCTTCTTATGGGAAGAATTCCATTTCCTTATGGACATTTTTAAAAATTCTATCATAACATGGAATAAAAATTCCATCTGAATAATGGTTATACTCAACCAGAGGAACATTTGATAAAAGTCTGGTCAGCTCAGTGACAAATGTATATACTTGAATGTGATCAGTTTTTGCAGCTAGCTAAATTAAGGCAAAGTCAGTTAGAGACTTTTCCAAAATCACAGATGACAGAAACGGAAATAAAAGAGAAGAATTAAGCCTCAGCTTTTTTCAATAATGTTTACATTATCATTCCAAAATATTAAGAACACACATATAGTGCTCTGTTTTTCAAATAAATTTCCACGTAAGGAGCAGTGAATCAATTTATCCCATCTGTGAGCCTGCAGATCTCCTAAAGAATCTGTAGAGATTTGGTAGAGAAGTCAAACATTTTTCACATGCTGAACAGAATTCACTTATCTCAGTTTCTAGATAAAGTATTTCAAGAACAAAGGAATTTTACATTCCTTTTTCTAATCTGTTTATAGAGTCCTCAAACTCTGTTTCTGGTCATTCTTGTTTTGTAAGGTTTTTGTCAATTGTACTGTCTTTTTTCCTACGTCCATATTGGACAARGAGAAAGGGAATAGGAAAAAGTATTTCCTCTTACTGGCACATCTGAAACAAACTGGTCTTCTTCAAACTTTAGCTGTCATGTGCAAAAGCACTATCTCCAAAAATCCTGTTTGCTTTTTTAGCATGCCTAGAACTCCATTCACCTCTGTATTTACTTTGCCCATGGAGCCTCCGACAAACCATTCCTTTTGAGGAACTGGGGCCCGAATCTTGCTTCCAAATGAAAATAATTTTCTTTAATGTAGAAACAGAGATATTTTTGCCAATGCTGTCTACAGAATAATAACTACTTTTTTGGAAATTTCTGTGGCTTATATAAGAATACCCGACAGCTTCTTACACTTGTCTAATGAAAGTGTGACTTTCTCATCATCTTTCTTTACTGTGCAGCCTTCTTGTAATATGCTGATGAACACGATCAACATGATTGCATGATCAACAGGAGGGCTGATGAAGGTATTCTCAATAAATTATTCTTATTAAGTCCAAGAATCAGCTGCTTAATAATGAAAATCTACAGACTATGGAAATGTAGGATAGTTTACATAATAAAATTAATCAGAGGCTTAAGAGCCTATAAAGTTTGTTCTAATTTCTTGAGAGTAATAAAAKGAAAAAGTGCAGTAATAAAATAAACATATGATGGTTAAGCAACTTTGGAYTGAACAAGTTCTCTTCATAATAACTTACATTATTCACATTTTGCTTTATAGCATATTTATTTGAATTTTTATGACACTGCATAATCATGCAGGAGAAATTGAATCAGTGGATCCACTCACATGAAATCTAAGCTCAAGTACAAATATAATTACATAACCGACTGTTGTAATTATATGGTCATTATCTCAAGAAGAAAATATTATAAAACTTTCATAACTTTGATACTATTTCTCTTCATTCAAAAACATTTAAGTAAACAGATTATGTGAGATACTCACACAGAAGTCACTTATCCCACAGAAATGTTGTTCTCACGATTTGACAGCAAGTACAGAAAATTAATGGAAATCTGTCATAATTCTGATTAAAAACATCCATTTTACTTGCTGCCAGATACTTCAGGGAAAAGTACAAAAATAAGATGTTGATATTACTGGCATTAATATCGATTTCTCTCCACTCCAGCTCTTTCTCCTCTTCCGTCTCATAWCACTATACAGTGACACTTCTGTTTTCAGGAAAAGAGCTGAAGAGCCTAATTGCAATTTTACTACTGAAGTAGCTAAATTTAAAGTTTAAAGAATTAAAATAGGACCATGAAGTTGTTGGTCCTCCTTTTCCAGGAAATAACAGATTATATAAAATGAAACTTCAGTTCTTCCTTGTACTTTTGAAGTATAGGTTTATTTTCATTACCTGAAATTTACATTCAGTGCTAATCTAGAGAGGGATTTCTGAAGGCAGCCACTGCTTCTCTTGTCTCTATTCCTATTATGAAAAGATGAAATTCATGGAATGATCATTGACATTGAACTGTCAAAGGTGTATTCTAAGGCTCAGATATATGCATGAACTTRATCATCAATTCCTTGTCACAAATCATGGAAAACAGCTGAAGAAAAWTACTAAAATATGTAAATATATTGCAAAACATGCCGCTAAAACTTCACACAGCAATCCTGTGTTTCCATGTAGATTCCTTTGAAAGATATTTTCCCTGTGAGTTCCTGTTAGTTGTATTAAACAGTTCTTTTTTCAGCTACATAAAAATCTTCCCCTCGATTCCATACTATGCAAGTGGAAACATGGCTTAGTAGAGGTATTTCTAAAACACATTATTTTTACTCAAGAGCTTTGAGTCTTGAAAATAACTTGAGTCCTAAGAGACATCTTCAGTCATCTGCATTAGCTCTTTCACGACTCTGTAGAGGCAGAAAACTAGTTCATAAAAAGATGAAGTCATGCAGCAACAGCTCTAAAGCAAGCTTCATGGGGAATATAACTCAGATTCCTGCAAGTCTCAGTCAGTGCAAGCACAGGGTAATATTTTCAGCATATATTCATAGCAAGTGGAAATTAATGTCTCTAAAGATTACCCAAAATGAAGCATCATTTACCTTCCCTGTTGTTTTGAATATTTACATAGTGACGGGCATTGCTAGAAAGCTCCTTTTCATGTCTTTGAAGATTATTTTCTTCTCACTGTTTTAACGTTTTACATCACTCGCTTTGTTTCGCCTACACTATATCGTTTTTATATGGATATCTCATTCATTGTTATCAGACAAGAAAACCTTAAAAACTATTTTTAAAATAAAAGAAAAATAGTATTTCATAATGCTAACCAGATATTTGTATAACTTTAACTTGTAAAGACATGAAAACCCAGTCTCCTGTGAATTCAGGAACTTACTGAATACTTTCGTAAGAGCTGATTTACTCTTTCTATTGGGATTTACATAACCATTTGGTATAATTATCTGCTTTCCTTCTGTTACATTCTATAAAGGAAATAAAACATCTTTTATCTTTGAAGGCAAAGAACAAGTAGACAAAGCATTGTTTCACTCCTTTTAAACTCCAAAAGTAAAGATAAAAAGCTATTAGACAAAATTTTAATCAATTGCCACATTTCATAATTGAAAAATGAAGATGCAGAGGAGGGAATCAGAACTCTGTTCCCAATTACTGTGTTCTGGATTACTTTCTATTTTGCAATATCAATTTTCAATCACAAATAAACAATATTATTTAAATGTGTCTTGCTACTAAAACAATTGGCAAAGAATTGACATTTCTTTTAGTCAATAACAATTGAAATGCTAAACATTGGTTTGCATACCACCGAAATAAATTATATAACAAGCAAAATGGCACAATGGAAAATACTTTTTGCCATCGCAACTTCTACCACTTTTCAAAAGAGCATTAAAACTGAAAAACATAGATCCACTTCTGARGTATGTCTTCTTTGAAAAAAACCCTTGATGATTAAAAACAATGCAGAAAAACTTTCTGTGATGCATGACCTCTATTTTTTTTCAGAAAAATTTAAGTATGGATATGTAAATCCATGGTAAATGGTAAAATTGCATGTAGCAAATAAGGGACTGAAGGACCAAATAGGGAGTAAGGCTGTTCAGAATAGGTCAGTAGTGCTAGGGAATTAAAGACTGTTAAGCACTTCATGGTGTGAAAAATGCTATTAAAAAGTACGAAACAATGTAGTCATTTTTATTCCTATTCTCAGCTGTAATAAAGGGTTACAGCTAGGCCAAAACATTTCACATGTAAATTAAGTCAGATCCATTAAATGAAAGAATTTGACCTTGTAAAGTTGTGATAGTCAGATGATCCTTACGGCAGAAGATGTCTCACATTTATTGCACAGATTAATATTCTGTATCTTAAAGGAAGTCAAAATACAGAGCATTGTGAGCACAATAATCCCTAAATTTAAAATGAAAATTGTTTCACTGGACAATTTCTAAACAAAAATCTATGAAATCTAGTGGTCTATTGTCAAGAAGCATTGAAACCAGCTAAAAATCGTTATCTGATACTCATTCAGTGAGTTATGAGAAATGAGTTGTCTCTGTTTCTTTTTAATTCATGTATACAGGTGTAAAGAAAAGCATTAAAATTAGAATTAAGATTTGGAGATGGGGAACAATTTTCTGTCAGACAGAATTTGTTAAGATACAATTTCCACCTCCCCATGTCAGAGCAAAACAAGTTTCTTTAAAGTGAAGAGCAGCTTACATGTCATCACCAAAAAGCCAATTGTTCTTGTCAAAAACCAGATATTGAAGTGTAAGTGTCTAACATAAGATATAATTTTAAATGCAAGTGACCTGGAGAGGGGATTAAAAGTGCCATCTATGCCTCTTAATTTTCTGTTAGGTATGAATTCCACATCACATTTCATCATTACTGTAACAATAGATGCTAAATGTTTAAAAATCGTAAATAATTTGCCTTTCTTCTTAGTCTTTAAAGGGGAAATATCACCTACGAAGATGCAGCAAGGAACAGGATGGGTTTTATGGGTTTTACAACTTTGCTTAAACGCTTTTGAGAAGATGCTTCCTTGAAACAGGACTTACATTTTGAAGTGAGAAGGTCTATTTGAATTCTTCTTTTGAGGGAATTGTTTTCTCTGCTGTTCTGCTCTCATACCTCACCACTCTCCAATGCGTACAGTTTATTTCACCGTCTAAGACAAAGCAACCAATGAGTTCCTGGAGCGGAGAAGTTCAGATGTAGGCAAAGGGGTGGCTGCTGGAACCTGAGCCCTACGGGCAGCGTGGACATGAGTGTCACCGCAATTTCCTCCTCTGCCTGAAGCAGCCTTGGAGGAGGCTCTGCTCTCCCACACGCTGCCATCCTCAGTCCAGCAGGGTATAAAAGCAAAGTTAAGCATTCCTGKGAACAGCCCTCATTATACACCCAACATGTTTTCATCCATCATTGAGATGACACAGAGAAAAGCCTGACAGAGACCTCAGGTTCCCTTACATATGGATTCACTGCCCGGGGGACATCTGAGCAGATGTTTTCTGGCATATCAGCATTGAGCAACGACATTTGAAATTGAAAATGCTAGGGTGGCCAAGGTGCATAAGCCCACAGTTCAAGCTGGTGCTCTGCTGCAGCTGAACACACGTATCTCTGTCAGCCTGACCTGCCCCACACCTTTGAATGTGGAAAGATGAAAGAGCCGTGGGCCTTTGCAGTCCTGGGTCAGAAACAGTCTCCACACAAGGCCCAGAAAATCCAAAGCCTGGTCCAGATCTCAGCAACCTCAAGTCCATCCTTTTCCACCCTTCCCCACAGGTCTCACCAGCAACATCAGTGAGGCGTTCCCCAGGGGCAGGGAGGTCGGCACTAGCATGGCAGTAGCCKGGGCCAGGTTTTGCATCTTGCTTTGGTTACAATTGCTTGACGAAGGGAGGAAACACGAGCAGTGCTTTGTGCCAAGGGTCAACCTTTGGCAGAAAGAAGAGCAGCTCCACAAAGCCACAGATTTTGATGGTGGGGAGAAGTTTCCAGCGTCACCTCTCTCCTTCCACCTCCACTTCACATGATGAGGTAAGACTATACCCACTAGCAAAATACTCTTTCTAGGCATGCAGAAGGTTTCATTCCAACATACAACTTGATTCCAAAAAAGAAATACTCTCTCCTATGAATTGAACATTCCAAATCCATTTCACGTCCCCTTGGACAAACACCATATAGCATCTTTTTCATTTACTGAAATACAGAGTCATTCATGTCAGTGACCTAGAYAGAAAATGCACCCGATCATCTCTCTTGTGACTTGTCAGAAATCAGACAATAGGACTGCTGCTGTCTTCAGATATCTGTGTAACTGTAAATATATATTTATTGTTCTTAGAAAAAATATTTAAGCATTTTAAAGAAAATAGACTCACAAGCATTTTGATGATTTTTCTTTTATGGATCTATCATTGCCCAAAATAACAGGATACTGTCATGCTTGAACACAGTCTTTCCACATTTTTTCCCAGAAGACCATTAAAATGAATTTGTTTCCCACAGAGCTTYATAGAAAGCTGCCCCAAAATTTTGCTTTAGAACAGAAAACAACTGAAATGTGGTTAAAATCCATTGCTAAACACTGCCACTTTTATAACTGTGATATGATTATGTAGCTGAGACACTTATTCCTAATGTGTTTTTTATATATGTCATTTTTTTCTATATGTCATTTTTTTATTTACATGATTTTTTGTGAAATCATATATTCTATACAATATCTATTGACAGTGAAAAAAATGGCAGAATCAGTCACCTCTTTCCTCCTCACAAGTGCTGAGGCTTCCTAGATGAAACAGCTGTGAGAACCACTTTCCCAGAAGAGAGAGGCTGGAGCCCAGGCACTGCTGGGGCGGYGGGACCCTGCAGGGGAAAGGTGAGTGCTGCTGCCCCTTTCCATCCTCCTCCACAGCTTCCAAGCCAAGGTCACTGCCAAAAATGACTGTACCCTGTATATGCTTATAAATTAGCCAGGACTTACACGCAGAACAGAGATAGGCTAAATTATTACAGGAACAACTTTAGCCCCATAAACAACCGATCCCCACTGGCTTGAGAGGTSTTGCACATTGCCTTAGGTGGCTTCGCCTTTTGTATTGTAAGGGTCTTCTATCTGCAGCTCTGTGGGCTGCTTTCCAGGTGCAGCTCCATAYCCCTTCACCCAAGCTGCCACGGGGGTGTTTTCTAGAGCCTCAGTGGCAGTGTTTTTCCCTGCTGTTCCCATGCAATTGCTCTTTTGCTGTTACTCTCATGGCCTTGTACCTGCAAACCCCAACAGTGTTGCTGGATAGATCTCATGGTGACTGCCACTGGTCACTCCTTCCTTTCCCCTTTTTCCTAGCCCTTGGTTGTAGCTTTTGGTTTAGTTCGGGGTGACAATAATATTCATTCAGAGACCTTAACAGCCAAGCAGCGTGCAGAATCTGCCCTTGATTTAAGCATGCTCCGGTCAGCAAWAACAGCATCTCTTGCATCCCCCTCCCTCCGTTCCTCCTCCTCTCTCCTGTCCCCCTCTTCCTCTCTTGCCCACTTGTTTTTAATTTTCCTTGAACATAACTTCCCTTGTTACTAAATCTTCATGTATGTGAACTTGTCTCAAGCCCCTTTGTTTAACCATGAGTCAGCATCTTGTGCCAAAATGGCATTAAATTGAAATCTGCTAACTTGCCATATGTTAATTAAGTCAAGAAATTTGTATACAGATAYGGTGAATTCCTTCAGATGTTTTGTGGTATTCCAAATGATAGCAAACAAGAATTTATCCCATCAACACTTGAATTACAGTTAGAACATTTATTGTATTTTTTAAATGCCTGAAGGGGTAGATTATGCCATATGACACAGGTGGACATTGAATGGCATTATTGGGCACTTCAAAAATAACTGTAAGATATTGYATGTATATTATATTGCAAATAATATTTTATCATACTTTTGGCTGCCTGTATTAATAACAGAAAGTTATGAGAATATTAAGAAGCTTAGTAATTAAATGATTTGTTATTTTAGGAATAGAAATGAATTTAAGATACTACTTTGAGTATAGAACGGGACACAAGTTTTCAGTTAATGGTATAATTAGGTAATAAATCTTATGATGTTAATCTGTTCAATTAACATGTGCAGAGGAGGTAATGAAACTGATTTAACTGTGTCTTTTTTAGACATTTTTGAGTTTGGGATGTGTTGACACACATTTTGTGATACTTGCAAAGAGGAGTTAATGCAACCCTTTTGTTACTAGCTTCTAAGTTTGTAAATGTTATGTTTAACTTGATAGAAAAAATTTCAAGTATACTGTATGATACATGAGCTACACTATTTATTTTAAAAAAACAGCAATCAGACACTTTAGGGGAAAAAAAAATTTGCATGACAATCTGCGTGTCTGCTTTTCTGAAGAGGATTCTGACATCTCACCTTATTCCTGCCAAAGAAGTGAGATGTGAGTTTAACATATACATACATCATATGGTAGATGGTGTATGGAATAAAGATTTAGCTCGCGAATCTTTACCTAGCAATCAACAACATTTCAACCAACAGTCTCTTTAACTCTCATAGAAGACTATGCTCACCGTGCTCAGTTGATCCAAACACATTTCTATACAGTAATGACCAGGTTTAAGCGCCAGAAATTCTACTCCTTCAAGTATTTATTAAGAGTTAATACATAGATTTCTACTATCAAGTATTTCTTGTAAAGATAAGTGAAAAATAATATAATATTTCAATCTTTCAGTTTGCAAGTCACGTGTTGCTCCCTGCCTGATGTCACCTGCCCTGAGGCTGCAAGTCCTGGCTATGTAGTGCCCAACTGTGAAGCCCCCAGAACCAAAACTCATACCTCRGTGCAGCAGTTTTCTTCCAGACCCATGTACCCTGAAAGCAGGGCCCCTGGATCTAGGCAGCTGAAGGATGGTGCTGTCCCAAAAGCAGTCCATATTGAGGGCAATGATGAACCCAGCAGCCACTCATGRTTCCCAAGGGCCGTTGGCAAACTGTGTTATTTTTCCCTTGTATTAACTTGTTTGTCCAAAACATCTCTAAATACAAGATTCCTATCTGCTTCAATTTTCTTTTGGCTGCTACCATCGTTGAAGCTTTCTGTGCCCACCTGGCTACTAACTGTGCTTTCAGTTACAGCAGGTGCTGTGACACCATATGCCCACATTGCAATCCAGAGGTATGAAGCTACTGGGCATTTACCTGGTCTGTTTTTAAATTAAACAGCTCTGACATCATATAGTACTAATTTATAGAGTTAAATGGTTGTTAATGAAGTGTGGAAAACTGCCATAAACACATTTCAGAGGTTTTTAAGTTGGACTTGCTCTAGTCTCATGTTCTGAGTGCTGATGAGCATTTGGAGCTCTTTAAGATGATCAAGAGATTCAAATCAAAATTGAATTTCCGAACTGAACTGAGATGTTCTTGTTGATGCATCAGCATCAGTATTCTGCACTTGGGGTGGGAACGTATCTATACATGTTTTCCATTTTAGGTAGTAGGCCCCATCTTCACAATGCTTAAGTATTAAGTAACTTTTACCACACGTTTATGCAGTATGGTTCATTATTATTCTTATTTTACAGACAGCAATTGTTAAGGACAAAAAGGTAAAGGTCACTATTGGTTGAGCATGGCTAAGCTAAGACAATTAAGTCAATATTTGTACTTTAAAATGACTGAATTTTGAACATGCAAAATGCTGACCTTCTAGATTAGACTCGTTCTCCAGCAAAACTATCAGTGAGCAACTAGCAGTGTGTTCCTGTTTAAAGCCATTTAAAAGAACTCAGTAACTGCAGGTCTGTACCACCAAAGAGGTTAGATGTTGCCCGCGTATTTCACTTGTATGTTTTCAGATATGCTCTCTTTTACAGTCCCTGTTTTAAGAGTAGATGTCAAGCTATCCTGGATAGCCTCAAAGGACATCTGTGTCTCTCTTATAATGCTGTATTTTTCTGAACAGGTAAATGATTTTGAAGTTTCTAATAATTTTAATTATAGTAATAATGGAGAATTAATAATAATTTGTATACTATTAATTAATATCAATTTATAATATTTTTATAATTTGACAATAATTTCTAACAATTTTAAAATTCCTTTGAAAGCAGCATATCAAAAACACTGCTAGAATGCAGCAGATGATGCTCCTGTTGTATAAGAATAGAAGGTACATTTTAAAATAATATCTACATCACACAAGGATTGTTTTTACAATGTAAAGTAAATAATAAAGAATGATAATGCTTAGCAGAGTAATTTATATTTTGATACCTATTATAGATTATTCTATTAAAATAAGTCATCTATTCCAATATTTTTTCATTAATAGTTGCTTTAAGTCTCTTTGTAATTTACTTATTCAATTCTCATTTGTATTCCCCAGTACTGTCATTTTACTCACATTATAAATCCTAGAAATAAGTTTCCTTCTTYTCTTTTTTTTTCTTTTTAAAGGATGCTAGTAATCAGTTTTTTTCTCCAAAACTCATTCTCTGCCAGAATTCCATGTTTTATTTCATACATCATTTACAGCTTGCTTCATTTTAGCCCCAAAGGCAGTATGTAGGTTGTAAAGAAAAAAGCCAATTGGAAAGTAAGGTCCTTTTATACTTGTGGTCATGGTTTTGTCGAGAATGTCACTGGTTATACAATACTTTCTGCCTTAAAAGCATCTCTAGGATTTTGGTAGGGTGTTTCACAATGGAATCTTTATTCTGTGAACAACTCACTGACATACATCAGAGAAGGAGAGAAATGAATAAGTTGACACCCTAATCAAACACTGCATGTTGGTAAACTGAAGCTACACAAAGCTCACAAGAATACAGACACAATACCTGTGGAAAGGTCAATTAAGAATCAAAGCAGTGTTTTGGAAGCAAGAAAAGATGTTTGCAGTAGTGTCAGGAGGACTTACTCTGTTAAAGACAAACAATGTTGCATCATCTCTGTAACTGACTTTGTTTCTCAAACTGAATAACTATACCTGAAGGCAAAAGTTCAAAAGTCAGCAATTCCGTTGAATTATGTTAGCTTAAATGTATGTCAAAAGGCTTCTTGAAGGAATACCTTTTTATATTTCAGTACCTCTGTGTGTATAAGTCTGAAGATCAAATGGATGTTACATTCTGAATATCAGGTATTSCACGACTCTTTAATAGAACTCCTCCTGTTGTTAGCAATTGACACGAACTAATGGTTAAACAAAATTTTTCCAAATACAGCTCACTGTTTCGTCAGTTTGTTTTTTTCATTATGAATGGACACAGGGCTTCTTTGCTAATTCAAGCTGGTTACAAGTACAAGATGGAAAGAACTGGCTGYCATTTTGGCTCTTGTCTGTTATCAGGTTCCCTTCATTACATAGTTACAGGCAGATATAAGCAATGTTTAATCAATAATATAGTATTTTGTTTCAATGCATCCATTCAGTAGTTCAAGGTATATATAAGCTGCTTCAAAAGAAAACAAACCCTTCCCCACAAAAAAAACTCCAAAACAAAAGCCCAAACTCAAAGATTGTGATAAACAGGACTAGGAATCTCATGCACTTAAGAAATCTTAGGAAGTACCCTGAGTTTCAAAGTTACTGCACATCCAGTCATTCCAATAACTTTAACATAGTCCAAAACATCATAAACTGTTAAAAATCCTTTAATACTAAATTACAGGTACAGACATACACCAACCTGACATTTTCGGTTTCCTCCTATTGAATACTTTACTGCTAAGTAGCTGAGTACCTTAGACCTTCAAAAAATATTTTAGGATTTTGTAAATCGAGGAGGATTGGGTGAATTAACGATCTGTAGGCACTGCATAAAACTGTGTTTTGTTCCTTTAGATATGATTAGTTTTTGATTGCTTGTGATATTGATGAAATATCGATGAAATATTTTTACTAGGAATTTAGCTTTATGGCTCTATAATAAAGCAGCTGTGCTTTTGTTAATATTTGCTGACAACACACAGTTCAACAGTTCCTGTGTATTGTATTTCAAGTCAGGAAACAAAATAGCTGGACAGAAACGGCATTGAACAGGGGTGCATTATGCTGTTGCATCTCTTTTATCTCTAATGGGGTAGTAATGCACATTCCTCTGGACAGATAATAGTGGAATTTAAATTAGCAGAAGCAGCTGCTAGAGTTTCAGGTATTTTAATGTTACCCTTATTGTAAAGTCAAAATCACCACTTCATGAATTAATTAAACATTAAAAAAATAACAAGAGGAAGCTGAATAAATAGCTGTCTTGTTTGTCACCTTGTAAATAAAGATGGAAATCCTTGAAAAGCAGATCCCAGCAAAGATACTAAACTGATGCTGGATTATATAATAGTGTTGATATGCAACTCCAGATAGCCAAGTGCTTTTCCAGAAGTAGTCAGAAATGGCAATTAACCAGCCTTGAGAAAAGTGTCTTGGGAAGAGGAAGCATGCTAAAACTAGTAACAGGCGTTGTGATTTGTGGTAACATTCATCATATATAGGAGTGAAAAACAGGTGGAAAGCATAAAACATTACAAAAAACCTAGTAGAGGAACAGAGAGGTAAACACTAAATGGCACAAGTTTAGAGAAATAACTGTGTATTGCAAACCCAGCCAAAGAGTTTACGGTAGAGATATTATTACATAGTACATTATAACAACAGCTTTATGAAGTGAAAAAGTCTGCAGAAAATCGTAGTGATGTGCAATTTACTCKATAGTTTTAACTGTTTCCAGTGATGCCCTTTTGCTAATGTGCTCATGGCCTACTGCCATCCATTCCTATTGTAAACAATAGCTCTGATACAGTCACCTCTTTGCACCTTGACCCAGATTACTTTCTTCTGATTCCTTTTCATATGTCTTGCCTAAAAATAAACCTGATTTCTCTCCYATGAATGAAGCTAATTTCCATTCAAACACTTTTAACTTTCCTTCTCTGATCTATTTCCAATCCCTCATGCTGATTGAGCTTTTCACTTTCTTTTCTTTTTTAAAACACTTCTCTCTTTCTTTTTGTTCTCCATTTTCCTTCATTCAAATCCCTCATTAGTTAACCATGCCTACCTAAAATAAATGGAATAAGAGAGTGCAGACTTACTGATCATTCCAGTTCCCTCCCACTATGAAGTGGTGACCACTGTTTCTTAGTCCATTCAATATTTCTTATATTGTTTGGTTTTCAAAATATGAAAAATGGCATCCTGAGCAAAGCAAAGAATACGTCTTCAGTAGCGCGGAAAAGCATAAAATAAATAAAAGTTATGACAAATTAAATGGTAAAATTCATTTAAAGTAACAGCTGAAGTTACTAGAGATTTTGAATATCGAGCTTGTAGTAGTGCCAAACTATAAAAAACTATAAAAATAATTTCATACTAAGTTAATGGTTTGTCTACCATATTTAAAAAATAATTTGTAAGTGGTTCTCTGAATGCATTTATTTAAAGGTCTGTTTTGTTCAAAACAAGATTGCTGTGCCTCTCGATCTCTGTGTGTATACTCCTCATGCAACAAGTCTCTACCATGGGATTCATGTTCCCTCTCCCCAAATAAAAAAAAAAACAAAAACAAAAACAAAACCCCCAAATTTTATTCAATGTAAGTATTTATCATGTTGTATATTATTTGAGGCTTCCACTCTACGTTATGTGAGACTCATTCAAGTAATGTAAAGAACTGTTGAAAAAAATGAAGATGTTAGTGTAGATAATCTCTCAAAATCAGGATTCTCTTTCATGCTATTTTCCTTCTGAGTATACACCAAAAGACCAAATGAACTCATCTGCTCAGAAACAATCACTTGTAGTTCATCAGGGGCTGAGACACTGATTCAGAGAAACTATGCATAAAGGTAAACAAATTCAGTGTTTTGATGAATTGGTGCATACACAGGAATACTCCAGTCAGAAACCTTTATGCTTCCATTTCTCTCCCCAGCCAATTTGTGGAAGCTTGATCTTTAGCAAATTCAATATTAGGTCAATACACAGGAGTCAATGAGGCACTTTAATGCTGTATTTGCAATTGCTACTTGGAGGCATTATCTCATTCTGAATTGTAGATTTCAAATCTTGTTTTGATTTATTCTGCCACTGTGAATAACTCTGCATTTATTATGATCAAATATCTCTTCTTGGTCTACTTCCTCTCTGTTCTAATACTGCCAACCTATTTTGTAGGTTGGTGCTGTTCACTTCYCAGGTAGCCCATCTACCATTTTAAGTCTACCTAGAAAACTCATAAATCATAGAAAACTTAATCTGATATAACACAATAACAGTCAGACAACACATATGGGGATTTTTGSAGGCTTCACAATTTTTTTGGTCAAAAAACCCAGCAGGAAGTTGCAACCAGCAGGAAGTACAATTGCTTGAAGACTAACAGATGATGCCTCATCACAGTACAGGAAGCTGTGTGGTAAATCATMTGGAAACATGCCATACAACCCAGCAGGAAAACTACTGAGCTGAAACTTTTTATTTTGCCAAAGGCTGCTGCATATACACACACACATACACAAAGACACCAGAGGGATTCAGTTATGGTGTTCAGAACTCACTTCCATCAAATGCAAATYAGCATGCTAGAGGTGAAAGACAATTGCTTGTTTGTTTTATTAAACAAGGGGAGCACAGAGAAGAAGTTTATATACAACCTGTTTCCTTTCTCCATGGATCATGGCAAGCCAAAGCACTGCACTGGTCACTTCAGCCTATACACTGTGTTCTGTAGTAGATTTCACTGAGTGATTCCATTTTTCCTGAGTCCTAAGAAAAGACTTTTGCAAGTACACTATGCCTAACATATAAAGCATTCCAAATAAAATAAAAAGAAATAAAAAGAAAAGTCTACAGAAGGCCAACTTTTCGAGACTCCAATCTCTGCACGACTTAGTGGCCAGGCACACTGAAAAACGCAGGCTTCCTCTGCAGCTGTCATATGCTCCTTCTTTAACTTTGTTAATGATGATCTAGAGAAGCTGATTCATTTGAGTCATAAACAGTTTCACTCTGACTGAGTCGTCTTCTGAGAGGAAAGGAATGAAGTTGCCTTGAGGAGACAGGAAAGAAAGAGGTCTCACAGATGATGCCAGAGCCATCGTTTGTAAGGGACGAGCCTGAAAATGAGGCTTAAAACCATTTTATTAAATTGGAAGGTGGTATCTTATCATGGCGGTGGCCCATCAAGTTCTTGTAAGATTTTCTTCTTCCATAGAATTATTTTGCACTCTTGTCTTCAAATGCAATTGGGATTATGTAAGGTGATACACGGCCTGGTTTAATTTGTTTCCTGTTGTCATGGRAGCACACAGAATTTCACAGTCTTCAGGATGGCCTTTATAGATATCGGGTACTCACACAGTTGTAACAGGTTCACGTATATCTCCTCACAGGGAGGACTTTGAAATGGACCGTGTTGCACAGGAAAGATGTTGCACAAAAGTGCCATTTTCCCTGGCAAGAGACTGACATACAATTATAACCCTGGTGAGGGTCAACTTGTCTTCCAGAGACCATATAATGGATCTTAAGACCTTCATTTTCTTGTACACTTTTTACAAATCCTAGATAATAAACAGCTGTGAAGGTAGAGAATTATTATTTCTTCTACGTAATTTTATAAACAGTAGGCTACCATGAGGTCTTTTCTATGCCAGCAGTATCTTCTAGACTTCAGGTGCCAGTGGCTGCTATAACTGAAGCTGAGTAGAGCTGACCCTTTTATCCTTAGTAAGAAGTAAAAAGGATCAGTATTAAGCTCTGATGTTAGATATCCTCTTTCAGGTAAGAGTTATAGCTAGCCAAATTCATAAGACAGTAGTTTCTTTTAAGAAGCTTCTAAAGAACAAATAAATCACTGATATCCTCATGATGAATTAGAAATTTCCTACATTACAGCATGTCATTGGAGGACCAAATAGGACCAAAGGAACAACACAGCAGACAGATGTTTCTTTTCGAGTCTTACTTTTAGTAATTTTTGCCCCATTTTGTACCAAGTTCATTACTAACATTAGAAAATACTGAGAATTATTTATGCCATTTCTAAAAACATATTTTTAATCTATTTTCTATTTAGATATCAGACCTAAATGAACTGCACAGACTTACTTTAACTTATGGTTGAAATTCAAAATATCTGTATTATAAATTAAATAAACTTCTAAGGGAAGAATGAAGCATTAATTTATCAACAACAAGAGGAGGGAAGAGGAGGGGAGGGAAGGGAAGGGAAGAGGAGGGAAGAGG
>JASVER010000171.1:1130187-1159176 GCA_030449065.1 Oceanodroma leucorhoa
AGAAACCTGTAGATAAAACAAAATTCTGCTTTAAGTCAAGCGTGGCTTATACTGATGTGGAAGAAGAATTTGCTGTCAGGAGCTGTTCACTTTCCAAATGCCACTTAGTTTTATGCACCAAGTAGTAGAACAATGAATAGAAATGTCAAATTATATATGCAATTCATCACATAACTATATACACATACATAACTATACTTACGCATATAGACACTCCAGTGCAAGAAATACAAAGGCACTATAAGATTTCAGGTAAAAATTTGTCGAATAAAGTTAGAAATGCAACTACATGCACAAGCTGAGTTTGATTTTCAGAAGCTCCATTGCTATCTATGCCAACACAAATAATTTTTGTGAAAGTATGGGTCCTACACATTCAAAAGCTCCCATTCCTACCAACGTTCAAGGAAATGGGTAAAACAAAGTTCATCCATACATGGAAATGGACAAATATTTGCTGAACTGTAGCAGACCATTGTCCAGTGAGGACAGTCTCTCCTCATTTGAGGTATTTCTCACTCAAAATGAATTTACATTTTATAGCCAGGAGTCGATATCCTTTTCAGGACCTACTGGCTCTCCTTCMCAATATCTGTCCAAAAATCAGTCTTGTCAGCAGCAAAGGAAAAGGACAAAACATATAGTAGTGACAGCAATAGAAAATTTATGAGTCGCTAGTCTTCCTGAAATCATGTTTTATTCAAATTGTTTGAAATTTTCAATATTTATTCACTATATTACAAAAATGCAAACCAATTATCTGCCGTATTTTGTGTAACACACTTCTTTTGATATTCCAATCTGTTCTAGAGTGTCCTTTGATTTCTCAAAGCCAATTTTGTAATGCAATTAGCCATAATGGTATACTTATTTCATAAAAAATGGGGGTATAAACTCAACAACCCCAGGTTAAAATAAAAAGGAATCTAGGGTTAGGAACAATTAAAAATTATTCCCTTGAGAAGAAAAAGGTAGAACAACAACAGACAAGTACTTAATTTCATCCAACAATTAAAAAATATAACTAAAATGTGTTGGTACTACAAAGACAGGAAGAGAAACAGATTTGTATGTCACTTGCAGGCTTGCTACACACCATAATGTTGTTTAAAACTCAGAAGTCTGTCTAAGATATTATTTTCAYTAATGGTGAACTTCGACCTTTCAAGAATCAATAGAACTATTTAGTAAACACTTGCTCCAACGAATCCCACTGCTTTCAGTGGGTTTTGGATCAAGCTAAAAGCAAGGTACTACACAATGTGAGCATCAGAACCTGTAATAGGTAATGATTTCATTGGAGATCTTAAAATATTATTTTTGTTGTATTTTAATTTGTAGATGAATGAAATAGAAAGTGAGACATTGTATGATGTTAAAACTCATTTTCAGTCATGGTTCCACTATAATCCATGTATATGGATTGCCCTGTAATGAACATTTGATAAAACAGATAAAATTGAGTGCATTCTTAGTGTGTTTAGATTACTATATCTCTTATGGCAAAAAAGAAGTTTGTTTTAATACAGTAAAGTTGGTATACATTATTCAGGGGTAGACTTTCAAATTTTGCATTCAGACAGGAAAGGAATTAAACAGCATTTTTTCATATTTGCAAGATATTTGTTTAATCCTTAATGCATTACTGAAAAAAAAGTGCACAATACAGAACGGTCCAATAAGTGCTGTTTTGAGGCTACACAGAAAACTAATATCTTCATCTGTCATACCCTTTCAATGTGTCCTTAGAGGTTAAGGCAAACCTGATACCTCACGTACCAAGGTCAGCAGCAAACAATAGTAATGAACATAGCCCTCTAAATTTCTCATTTACAATGTTAAAACTACTCTTCATTATAATTTTACTGTCAGTTCTAAAACAGGCCATGAGGCAGTTCAATTATTACACTATTAGAATGCAATTGTGTATCTAAAGTTTGAGATATTTTTTCCTTTCTTCCCCCCCCCCCCCTTTCCATCTTGAGAAACTGCACAAGGTCTTCTGGCTATTTGCTGTTGCCATGTCAACTACTTTGCTCTCAGTTGTTGCTATGTCCTCACATTCTCATGTTGGAAATTTACTTGGAGAGAAATAAAGACAATCTTTCCATAGCCTATATTACCAGAAAAAGAGAGGAAAGAGGGCTTGACTGTCTGTCCAAAGGAATATGATAGCAATAAATAAAGGGGAAGATGATATAAATTCCTTGCATTTATATTTTATATTCAGTTCTTTCTCTCCTGTTCACTTCTTTACTGTCTTTTTGAGACAACTGTTTGAATTGGTTGTTTCCTGTAAGGCAAACAACTAGGAAATATGGCACTTTGTACTGGTTTTGGCTGGGATAGAGTTAATTTTCTTCATAGTAACTTGTATGGTGCCATGTTTTGGATTTCTGATGAAAACAGTGTTGATAACTCACAGACATTTTAGTTCCTGCCTTTTCTGCTTCTCGAGCAGGTTGGGGGTGCACAAGAAGCTGGGAGGGGACACATCTGGGACAGCTGACCCCAACTGACCAAAGGGTTATCCCATACCATATGACGTCATGCTCAGCAATAAAAGCTGAGACGGGGAAAGTTTGCTGGGGCTGCCATTGTTTGGGGACTGTCTGGGTCTTGGTCAACTGATGGTGAGTAACGGTTTGGGGTTTTTTTGCATCACTTGCTTTACTTGTTTTTTTTTCTTTGTTCCCCCCGGCCCCCCCTTTTTTTTTTTTCTGTGTCAAACTGTCTTTATCTCAACCCACAAATTTTCTCAGCATTACTCTTTCTATAGTGTGGCTTAGGACRTATGCCCTTTGTTCCAATATTGCAGCTTGGCAAAATATGGAACATGATGGTTAAGGAAAAACTCAGAACAGAAAACACAAAAATAATAACTTGCAGTTGAACCATGTAATYTGATTTGTGTACATCTAATGTCAAGTCTGATAACAACTGCCAGCTAACACCTGTTCTTATTTGTCTTTATTCCATAAAAGTTGCTGGGAGGCAGTAAAGAAAAGGTTTCATGAATATTTTAATTTATGCTTGCACATTATTATTAATATGCATGAATATTATTATGCATATTGTTATGCATATTCTTACATTTTAGATTCTCCTTTTCAAAGCAGCAGCCTAAGTTGCCAAGTATGAGCTTAAAATGTATTTTTTGCTCTCGCAATTAGTTCAAGGCTTTGGCTCTTTAGTTTCTGAAGATGCAAGTCTGGTGTATCATATCCCATTCTGGACTCCCCAGTACAAAAATAGATATCGATACACTGAAGTAAGTTCAGTGCAGAGTCACCAAGATGATTATRGTACTAGAGCACTAGATGTATGAGGAGAGCGAACTGGTTTTGTTCAGCCGGGAGAGGAAAGGGCTAATGGCACTTTAGCATCTTACCTCCTCTAATTGATCTAAGGACTAATCTAACTGCTGTCTTCGGGCAATGGGTAGCTAAAAAGAAGGCACAGCCAGGTTTCATAAAGGTGCACAGTAATGCAACACATACAAGCTGCAGGAAGGGAAATCTAAATTATTTGGAATTATGAATACTATATATTCTCAGTATAGATATTAAAGCTGAAAAAAAATCACAAGGATGGTAAAACACTGAAAAAGTTTGCCCAAGTAGGGTGTAGACTCTCCACCCTGGAGATATTCAACCTGACTTAACAAAGTCCTAAGCAACCTGAACTAACTTCAAAGTTGGCCCTGCTTTGAGCAGAGGGTTGTACTAAATTTTCACCCAGAGGTGCCTCTGACCCTAAATTATTCTATGACTTTAAGGATCAAAATGGCAGAGTTAAAATTTCACAGGTAAAATTCCAGAGGAATTTTTAAGAATACCTCTATTTTCTGAGCTCAGACTACTTATAGCAGGGTACTGGGTGTTTTTGTTGGTACAGACTTGCTCACTTTCCCATACACAACACTTTCCCAGTAAAACCCTCGTATTAAATCTTCACAGTTGCAGTATGTGATGCTGCAGATGAAGCGGCAATTATAATTAAATTGGCTAGTAATAGGAGAGGTCACTTTTTGGGCAGTGACGCCAGTCTACCTGCTCAATATTGGAACTGTCCTGTCCTGTTTCTACTCTGCTCCCTGAGTTCATTGGACTACTGTGACTGAGAAAGAGGATGGACAAGGGGGCTAAGTTATATCTATTCTTTATGTCTCTTCAATCTTCTGTTTCCTCTTCAGAACAGAGGGAAGGAGACAAGCCAGAAGTTGTAGGCAGTCAAAGAATGAGCTCGGTTCTTAGCACATTTCCTGCTCTGTCACTTTGAAAATCTGACCATATCTTTCAAACAACCATAAAAGGCACAGCATTTTTGTTCAGCATTTGAGAAGTTATAACTGAGAGAAACAAAGGAAAGTCATGTTTCCAGGAGATTACCTCAATCTCGGTACCGATACTCCCCTACAAGGAATGGTGACATGAGCATTATACAAAGGATTTTTATATTGGAAATTGCTAGACTATATAAATCTTAAGAGTGACTATCATCTTCCAATATGGTTTAAACCAAGATGTTCTTTGCATAAATTAAATTAAGTGTTGGATTAATGAGGCCTGTAGTAAATGTGTTAGTTAATTTGACTCTGAATGAGTTCCAGCTGGAACTCATGTAGGTTCATGTTATATAGAACTCCCCAGGGCTACCATGAATTAAAAATTATTCCCAAATATAGCTTGTTGGTTCTGTAATAAGCACTGGTTTTTTTAGGGTCAAATCTTCTATATAAAAGATTATTGTTTGGTCCATTAGGGAGAAAGGGGGGAAAAATGTGGCTTTTAAAGTGTTTCTTAGTATCTCAGAAGAAAAGTATAAAATAAAGGGTAAAAATATAAAGAAAATTTGAGCACTTGTTTTCTGATTCTTTGATTGTTGACAACTCTCTGCATGAATACAGGGCAACAAAAAGCCAGGCTTCTGGTGTTGATAACTCGTTAGTCTTGCATCAGCAAAGATGGAACGGAGAGGTTTTAGTTGTGCAGGCTGGGTCCTGATGGCACTACATTAAAAAAATACTGCCTACCTCTACCATATTTCTTCTTATCAGTATATCCCATAACATTTTACAAAGATTCTCAGTGTCACTATTCCCACTTCAAAGACAGAAGAACAGAAAAGTGAAAGACAGTGGCTAAGATTAAGTGGCAGGCCAGTTGTAAAACTAGAAATAGAACAAAAGTATCCGTAGTCCACAACCAGTGCTCTACCAATTGAGAAATACTGTGAATTTACCAAGTCTTCCAGTTATTAGACATCTCTACATTCACTGTAACCATTTTCAGTAAAATAATTAAGGTGGGACAAAGGAAAAATAAACAGCACGCTTTCTTTTTTATATCATCATTTTTCAATGTGTAGGAACAGTGCCGAAGTAAAAAAAAAGAAGACAGGAGAAAACCAATTTAATATAAAAATCAAACTTTGGTGACAAACCATAGGTCCATCTAATTAATCTAACTTTCAAAGCACCTTCTTTCCAAGATACCTAAATCCAATCCACAATAATCAATTCCAGGGTGAACACCTCATATTTCACACCATTAAAATGCAGGACAATAGCATGTTTCTTATCTTTTGAAGAAATAGAGCTATTGTATTAATCAATATGCATCTCCAAGGGTAAAGAGTTTTCGTATTGGTTTAAGCAACAGGTCTTTCACAGCATAAATGAGATGAAGATGAAAAAGAATGTTTTGTAGTCATTGCAGGGTATGGTGTTAAAACAAATATCTATATAAATTTTTCCATTTGTTCTTTAGATTTACATTTTCCTACTTAAAATGGACTTTCAAACATGCAAATTGTAAAACTTACAATTAAAAAATCAACATTTTGGGATATCTTGACAATATCTACAGTCTCAATTAATAACTGTGCTAACACCTTATTCCAGCTCCCAGCGAGTTAGGCTGAGTCTACAACACAGATGTGTTTGAGGAATATTTCTCAATCTCCTTCCTCTTAACCTCCCTCTATATAATAAAAATAATTTCTTGCTATTAAGATCCAGCCAGTTCGAGGTCATCTATTACATGCTCTCTGTGAAACACTAGTTAAGCATCTCTCTTTTTGCTAACTGGATACAAATAAATAAGTGTAGTGAGGCATTTGATTTCTGACCCTGGCCTCTTCTTTCTTCTGAGAGCAACCCTGACAAACCAGAGCAACTTCTCCACAGTTGCCTTAAGGCTATGCTCATAAGTGGTATACTGCAGACAACAAACAAATTCAGAAATACTTCAGAGGTACTGCCTTTGTAGACACAGTCAGAAGGGACATAGTTCACTAAACAAACAGTGCCTTTCCCCCTTTCCCTTATGTGTGGACATGAACTAATTCATTCTGAAGACAGACTGTAGGAGTACCTCAGCAACTGCCACGGGTTGAGTCCTCCAACAAACTGAAGCATCCCTTTCCTCATAGGGCAAATAAGAGTCTGAGTAAAAACCATGGTCTCTACTTCTTTTGCTCACAGACATTCCTTGAGAGAGTATGCACCGTCTTTTCTCATTTATTCCTCAATTATTTGACATTCTGCCTTTCTGTATTTTCCACCCTCCCTAGGTTGTTTTTCCGTGCCTCAAAAGTTTTTTTTCTCTCTCACTAGGTGGAGTCACATGAAGAGTCCTTATGCACTCAAAGCACTCACCAATGCAAGCTAATTTTGCAAAAAGCCATCTAATTGCCTAAATAACATATGATTCCTTCTCAGAATGTCTGAATTTCTACTCCAATAATATTAACAATAAACATGGCCAGTAAAGTTCATCTCCAGGGTAGATTTAGAAAGACTGGAAATCCTTTCTGTCAGAATTTTTTCTTTAGGGGACATAGACTGAGCTGTCTTCTGCACCTGTGGCAGGTCAAAGTACAGTTTGAAGAAAGTGAGAAATTAACGTAGTTTGGAAGTGAGAAAAGGCACAATACAAGTTTGGTTCTTATTCTTACTGAAGCGAATGCATACTACAATGTTTGGAGACCCCCAGTTTTCCAGGCTTAGTGCTTACTATTCAAAGACAACTGGCATTCCAGACTCTGAACCAGATTCTTTCCCGCAGGAGCAGGAAGAGACTCCCTTCTGTCTAGGGAAGAAGGAAATCTAAAGGGGCTTCCATTTAAGGTAGGCCCACCTGAATTTAACTTTTACAGTTTCAGCTGCCTTGTTGTCCTGATACTGGGGAAAAAGATAGTTGGGAATGGTGGGCTTTGAGAACATTAGGAGAACATTTGGAAAAGTTTACTAATCCTTTTGTCCCCAAATGCTCGCACTCTGCTCCCAGTAGAGTTCAAGTCCTCTCACAGTCTTGTTTTTAACAGATCAGTCCTTATTTGCCGTAGTTTCATTTCCTCTAGGAACTAAGCTTTTGACTACTTGCCAAGTAGAATCATCAGATTTTTCTCATTTCTCAAGAGCCATCACCYTGGATTATCTAGCACAGTGAGGAGTCACTCCTAGCGAAATGTCAGCAAGCAAAAAAAATTCAAAAAAATTCGGTCTATATGGTGACAGTGGAGAATGATTTCCAAGTACTGGGTACAGGAAASAGAATGATAAGAAAAGGGTATGAGGCTTGAGAGATATGCCACAAGTAAACTGCAATAGCAAAATAACTTTTGCATTTCTCCTCAGACCAATTCCTACTTGTCCCTTCTGTTCCTATTCTGTCTCAAGAACAGTCTTTCATACTGTGTTAAAGCTTTTCTGCTAAGCTTCAGTTTAGTCTTTTCCCATATTATGCTCACAGTCTCAGAACTGACTACTTTTTCAGCAAGCCAGTTTGTTATGCCTGGAGATGCCCAGATATAACCTGTTCACAGTTTTAATATCCATCCCCTCCAGCAAGTCCTGCCTGTACAGAATGGCTCTGGGGAACCATCATAGAGTTTGCCTTTAAAGGGTGAGAGCATAACATGTATTGGTTGAGGTGTCTATGAGATTGCCATGACTTTTGCTRCGGGATCTCAGAAGAAAGCTGGTTTAAAAAGAGGCGAATATTTAGGTATTTTGCCACAGCATTYTCAGAAACCAATGCCCAAATCTCCACTCCAAATACTAGAGATTTGATGGAGTAGTAAATAGGTGACTGTTCAGATCAGGAAGTGAGTCTGAAGGAATTTTAGTCATTACCTCTTTAAAAGAAGCCAGTTATTTGCTTGTTTGTTTTTCCTTCTCTTCATTGGTGTTTCTCTCAGGAATCATTTATAAACTCTGATTCTTCTGGAGTATTTTAACCTTTCTGACATCTAGAAGGAATACGTGGTGACATGTAAACACTCAAGAAGACTGAGAGTTCAGGGATAACTTCATGACACCTAGCAAGGAAAACTCGTTGGGGATGTGACAGTCAAYGCCAACCTTGGTGGCAGTGGTCCTGAAACAGTGGAGATGAAGAGGGAAGTGAGAAAGGTGAGTAGCAGAGTACAGTCCTTGAGGCAGCTCGTGGCATCCGATGGGAAGGCGTCTCTCTGTCTAAGGCAAAGTGGGATGGGGTGTTTACTGGCAATGTCATACCATGTTTTGACCACTGCTGTTTCCACTCTGAGGACTCTTTTCCCTACTACAAAATTTTATATTTCTTTTCCATCCGATCCTTTCCTTTTTTTTGAAAGATTCTTTGTAATTTCCAAGTTACTGTTTAATGAAGGTTTCACTGTCTTTAACGTGATTCGTTTGGGACAAGTGCCCTCCAGGCAGTTTTGTGCATTGATACGTACACACACAGAGGCACGCAAAATTTACACTCACTTTCTTGTCTTCTGATTTGATATATATTTCTCATCATATAGAAACATGCCTGCCTTCCCTTTTCCTATTGGAAAAAGCACTGAAGAATTACCAGAAATTTTTGTTTGAAATTCAGTAGTTATTTAGCAGGAAAGAGAAGTGTCAATGTCATTATTTTTAATAAAGTAAATTGCAGTAATCCCAATGCATCAAAATAACCAGAATGCTTTCAAAGCATTTCATACTTCAAGGTGACACGGGTTTTGAAACACAGAATGCCTTATTTTCAAAAACTGTGAGCAACCTTACTATCTCAAAATGAACACCAAAATTTAAAGTGAGGTTCTAAAAATTGAACTCTCAATGGTTTCTTCAAAGTCACACCAGGGACAAAATCAGAAAAAAAACGTGGTTTGAACCTGTAGTTCCTACTTTCTCCCCTAGAACACATTGATTTTGCTTGTTCTTCTTCCCACTCTCATCCTTGTCACTTAAACTTTGTGTTTCAGCTTCCTCATCTACAAGAAAGAAAATATTTCTGGGATAGTTTTCTTTTATCTGAGTATGCCTCAGATCCATATCCTAACAGTGGAGGAAACACACTGTTGTGCTTACACAAAAATATAGAAGATTTTTATTATCAAGTTTAAGACAGACTGTTGATGTAGATCCCTGCAGGAAAACCTATACTTAAGAAATGTAATTAAGAGTAAATTTATCTGCTTCATCAAGAAGAAGGGGTATGCAGGTTCCTTTCCAAATTTGGAAGTATGCAAATAATGTTCACACAATAAGTTACATCACAACTTAGATTTCATTCGAAATAATAAAGTTCTTTATTCTGTGATGGTTCCACAGTTTTAGGGAGACTATTTCAAGTAGGATCCCATTCAAAAACAACAAAAAAGTGGCAGAAATATTAAAAAGCTCTTAGAATATAATTAACCTTTTGGAGAAGATGCTTTAAAAATGTCAGTAAAACAGATATGGAATTATCTGTAAATATTCTCACATAATCAGGCTATAATCCATTTTACCAAGAGGAAAAAACTTAAATTTAATTAATCTTTTCAAGAAGATTTTTGTGAAAGATATGATTTTCAGTCTGGTTTTGATACCTGAAATACATATTCTGGATATAAAAGTGCATTCCCAACTTTCATAGACATTATAGGGAGATATGCATCTGTCTCTAGAATACTGACAATGAAAATAAGAGTTTTTTTCCACGCTCAGAACATAAAAAGATACTTTTTGCAATCTTACGCCTACGGGTTCTATTGCCAATAGATCACCATGGAGTCAGTTTAGTGCTATTAAAATGCATAAAGGTATCTTGTCAGTAGTAATTAATTTGGTCATGATGTTTTGGGACTGAATAAGACTGCCAGGAAAGCAGAAACACTACCAACAGCCTGTAGAAGTGGGATACTCTCTGATGTGTGTTTAGAAACAAATCCCTTACATACGCATTATAATAGATCTAAATTGTCTCTAAACTGAGCCTGGGGTTAAAACATACGTGCAAAAATGACTGCTAGTCTTTGAATATAAACATATCAAGGAGACTGAATTACATGGTTCAAAACCTATGGAAGTCTTCATTGCAAACCTAGTTATACATGCAGGAAAACATTAATTTTAGACTTTTTCTTTTAAAAAGAGAATCTAGTCTTTTAAAGCCAAAGTGAGTCTCGAAAGACATTTTCTATGTTGTATGTCAACAATTAATAAAAATAGTTGTTGTCTTATGTAAGTGTTTGCTATACTTTTAATGATAATGCTGCAGGTAACTACTGCTATAAAAACTTGCCAAAGTAGCAATTTTGCAGTACTGGAATCTTCACATGGATCTGTTAATACAGAATTCCTAGGGCATAAATATAACTTTGCATTAAGTGCAGCTGCACTGGCATTTGAAACCAACAGTGGGAGTAAAATTTATGTATTAATGTTTCCTGATGAATATAAATGAACATTTCTTTTCTCCMCTCTCTGGCAAGAAAATGAAATCAAAAGCAGTATTCCTCAAACAGAAATCAGTGCATGTAAAATGCCAGGGTTTTCTAGTAAGAATTTTCTTAGAGGCAATTTAAAAAAAAAAAATTATTTCCCTATGTCTTGGGGACATTTAAACAGTTTCTCTTGTCTTGGGAAGATAAAAGAATTCTCTGCCTTTTAGATGTATGTTTGTGCACAGCCGGGGATGCTTATTTGCCTTTTAGTCATGTWTTGGGACACATTCTCCTTTTTCTTTAAAAGCAACTAGTTAGTAACAATTTGACAGCACAAAATCATCTTGKTAACTTCAAAAATATTTTTTGCAGTAAATTTAGCAGTCATTCAATTCAACAATTATACAATAGGCAYTTCTTTACTTGTAGTTTAAATCAGTGAGAGATATGGCTGCACAAAACCTAGCATCAGATGCCTATCTATGTTTAAAAGAGCTTTCTATTTATTAAATACAGTCTGCAAGATATTAGTATGAAGCTTATGATTTATGATTCTTTAACAGCACAACTAAAGACAATAATAGTAGCGAATGTAAAATTAAGGACACATTTATAGTTACATAAATGTAACATGATTTTAGAAGTAAAATTAGCTCCTGAGCAGTTGACCACAAAAAGCTATTAAAAAAACTAAACAGTCAAAACATTATTTAAAGCATGATTATTAATATTAATAGTATGTCGGACCTTTATATCTATATTTTATAGGAAACTTTTAACATTACATTTTATATGTAGTTTTAATATACTAATTTGTAGTATATATTTACTAATGAGTAACTCCAACCTGACTCACAGGTAAGCAACAGTTCACTTGAAAGTACACTTGACCAGAGATCATCTAGGATAATTTAGAATTCCTTTTCATTTCRGTGAAGCCAAGTCTTCTTACAGAGACTGCACTTATTTTCTGAAAAGTTGGTTGCTGAAACGCCTGATGTTTGAAGCAAAGTTAAATGGTTGAGAGTTTTTCCTGTTCATTAGCATTAATATATTGTCTTACACGAAGASAGAGTTGTGCTAAACACAGAAACTTTATATCTGTACGATAATATTATACAAAAATTTGGACACTGCGGAAAAAAAAATCCTGAAAAATTTATATAAACTTGCAAAGATTAATGAGATATTTTGATTTTACAATTCTTGCAAACCTTTTACTGTTTAGAAACAAATGTCTGAGCTACAATAATTCAGAAAAGCTTGTGTTTGACCCAAAACCCTTTGAAACTCAAGTTTTTCTAAAATGCTGAGCTCAAAACTGCCACTGTACAAGCTCATTGTGTCCCATCTTTGTTTATTTGTGATGGTAGTTTCAAAAATATTGAAAATTGCTTATCTATCAAAACTTCAGGAAAAGGTTTAATTATGGTGATTTTATTTGTTGGCTTTAGCTTCTTTGATTCTTATTATTTAATTTTTAAAGCATCATTTTAATTGTTAGTGTATGAAATGTTGCATGTCTCTATAACAGACAAAAATTATATTAAATATTTTTATTTATGTTACAATAATTTACAGAATATCATGATGTCAATTTTTAGCTAAGTTAAATATATTAAGTAACCATAAGAACATTTGGTAGCCAATTAGAATAAATGCTCAAATTCCAATAAATCATTTGCCAGCTTGTAAAATACTACTGGTTTTCCTTCTGTAGACCTCTGTAGTTATTATTTCAACATCATGTCTCACAAACAAATTAAGTTCAACTAAAAATGCATACACAATAGAGGGAAAACCAACTACATACTCCACAGAATTAGGTTGTTAAAAACAAATTGTCATTGCTGTCATTTATGTAAGGTAATCAATAATGAAAACAGTTTGAAAACAACATGGAGACTTATGGGAATGATTTAAAGAATCATTAATCTTATTTTGTAGATAAATAAACTTAAGGCAGTAGTGATAAAGTGGCTTCTAAAAAAGTCTATAAAAAGGAAATGGCAAGACTAGCTATATAACCCAGCAATTCTGCAGTCATTGTTCTGTCCTTTGCCCTCCGCTCTTCAGTAATTCATGTCTTATTACCTAGCCTGGTGATAGAGCTGAACTTTGCATGTTGTGCTAGAGCACAGCCTTAAAGCAGTGCCCCTCAGGGGAGGACACAGCTGACCCAAGTGATGGGGTAGTAGCTATGTAGTTCCTGCTTCAGCATACACCGCGGGATGCAGGCACACTACTCTGCTCTCAGCAACATGATGTCTACTGCTTCTCTACCCTCCCCACACCCATTAGGGAATTGGAGGTAAATAATGCAGAAAACTAATTTAGAATGTAAAAAAACACCTGTGGTAGCACTGATTCAATGTGCTAAAGCAGCATCCAGAAGCATGCTGGCAAAGGGAAAGTAAATGAAACAGCAGGAACTGCAGAATTAGTGCAGTAGACATTTGCAGAACAGCAACAAATAAAGAGGGCACTGCTCCTTTCAGTGTCCATCAAATCAATTGAGGATGAGATGTTAAAATCTATTTAAGGCTTAAACATATTTGTTTAATTTTCTGCTTCTTGTCATGTTGATTGTTCATATATTGTTTACAATATTGTTTAAGTTTCAGTTTATATCAAGTATCAGATCAAAGTTTTGGAGGCTATCAGGACCAGTTGAAAAAAGAGCCCACTGCTCAAAACTAGAGTTTAAATTTCCTCCTATTGCTGAAGACAAGACTTTTTCTGTGAATGAGCTTCATCCAGAAATTCTGAATTTATGTTAAAAAGAAATGAAAAGGAAAAGCACTTCCTTCATACCTCCAAGCAAGGATGATTTTCAGATTTAAATCTCATGTCAGAAGTCTCTGTCCACTTCACCTTTATCTTTCCTAAACTCATGTTAAAAGCAAGTACCTAATTATTAAACAATGGCATTGTAGCAGAAAAAAAAATTATGTAGAATATATATCTGAGATGTCTCAAATTATACGACTGAAACTGACAATTCCTCTGAAGGAAAGATAAATTTACTGAGATGGTTAGGCCTGCTAAATAAATTTTACAGGCAAATCATTATCTCCTCTCCTTTCTGGAAGAAAAGTGCTTGTATCTGTGATTCTTTGTGATTCATTATCGATACACGTAGATCTAAAGATAGAAGCTGGAGGTCAATGTACAACCTACTTAATACCTAGTAAATTGATGATTTTCAGTGAGCTTTTATTTGCAAATGTGATTACTGTTAATGGCAAAAACAATTGAAAGTCCTTTCCAGTTCAGTATTCTCCAACTGAGCAGTCACAGGGAAAGGCACTCCTTTCCTCCCATCCTCACTAACAGAAGAACAGAAAGACCACTCATTGACCAAGCAAATCTATATGATGCATGGAATGTGTATATTAAATTAAAGCTCTATAGGAAAGTATATTAAGAAATGCTTTATGAGAAGAATGAAGAGAAGGGAAGGAATGAATGAGGGAAGGGGCAAAGGAAGGGAGAGTGGAGGAAGGGGAGGAAGGGAAGAGGGAAGGCAGCGAGGGAGGGAGGAAATGAAGAAGGAAGGAAAGGAGGAAGGAAGGAAGGAGAGAGAGAGGAAGGGAGGGGAAATTACAAAAGTTTTATACAGCTATGATACAATGCAGAATAGGTTATAGATACTACTAGCTAAAATGTATCCCGTATATCTGCAAGTCCCAACCAGACCCTTTAAAATAAATGCAGGAACAAGAAAGCAGTTTTGACCTATATCTTGATCTTTCTAAATAGCTGTCCAGACACAGATAAGATTGTCTGTAATTATTATATTTTCAGTAATTAATTTTAGTTCTACAGTGAATGCCTTCCGTGAAAAAGCTATTGATCTTGCTTCCTATTAGACACATAAATGTTAATGGAATTTGAAGAACTCGACATTTTCAGGTATTGCAACAGCTCCATCTGACTTAAACAATGTCCAGCATGACTATCCTCATTGTATATAAGTGCAATCAAACATTTATCCTATCCAGATCTAGTTAATGTCACATTTTAAGTGTCTACCCTATTTTCGTGTAACAGACATGCCCACACAATATGTCTGAAATTAATTTCAAGATCTTTCTAATAAAAAAAGAAAAGTAAAAAAAAAACCAAAAAAMCAAAAGAAATCCCCCACCTTATTCCAGTTAGAATTGAGAGGTAGCTTTTGCATACTATTTTCTTTTGATGGGGAAGTGGGGGCCAGGAGATGGTGAAGTTGAAGGTGATGGTGATGGAAGGTGAAGGCCTTGGTTATGAAGAACTCCAGAAGGAGTTCTAGCAGTAGAACAGAACTCCACCAGCTGCTAGAGGCGTGAGAAGAGTGCACCTAACAGTGATTATTCCTAATGTTTCCACTGGGTTAAGCATGCCTGATGTGTAGCTCAGTCTTTCACTCTTCCCACTCCATCAAATTCTCAGCACGGTTCTCAGCTTGGGTGATATAGTTCATGTACAGCAAAGGCTGAAATCGTGGCTGACTATGTCACAAGGAAATGGAAAAGCTTAGAAACAGGGTCAAATGCAACACAGTATTTAACAGAAGAGAGACACAGGACTTGTGAAAAAGTAAAGATATCAGAAAATGGATGCGTAAAAAATCCGTATGAAATATTGTTCTATATCTAGATCAGAAATTATCTGTATACCTTAATACAAAAGTAAATTTATGCAGGAAAAAGTTATATCAAACTATGTATACATTTCAAATGGAAAAAAGTGTTAACAGGAAGCAGAAAATTTCAGTGACATGCATTGAAAATGAGAGGAAAAAGTGTGGTATATTTAGAAAGAAGAGATAAAATATGCACATTTCTCTCTTACCCACAAAAAGAAAATGTAGAAATACAATGAATAATGACTCCTCGGAAAATGCCAAGTATTCACAGCTACATGGAGTAGCAAGTGGTGAGAAAAAAAATCTTAGGTTTTGCTTGTTTCAACATCTAAGTTCTTTGCATTTTTTCTGCTTTCAGCGTCTGGTACCCAAAACTATATTTTCAAGACACTGGAGCCTCAGTATGTACTCTATTTTCAAAGTCCTCACTTCTARCATCTCTTCATTTAATATTTCTGAACAAAAGTCTGATCACTCTATTGGAAATTAGAGGAAATATGAACTCCTTTATAAATAGCTCCACTTGTCCACCACACTTGTTTTAAGTCCCACATGTTTGGAGGAGGCAGGACCCAAGCAAAAGCTTTCAAAATATGTTTCAACATATAACAGCACAGACATTTATGATATTTATTATGGTGTTTAGTGCTATTAGTAACATATTTAATGCTACACAAGACCATGAGATATTGTGTGTACCTAACATCTGTTAAATGTGTCATCTGCTCCACCACTTTTCTCTCCCTACCAGTCAACACCCTGCTTATCTTCTCTGTAGGGCTTAATTCAGAAGATTTATTGGGTCCTAAAAAATTCCTAATTGTGTAATGCCACCATCTTCTTTTACTGAAAGGTTCCAGCACTGGACAGTATTTTGGGAGACCCAGATAAATGAAAAAAAAAAAAAAAAACAAAACCAAGCAAAACCAAAAAAACAAACAACCTCACCCTGAAAAACTCCCTCTTACCTTTAAAGAACTAAAATCACGTATTTTACAACTAAGCCCTATAATATAACCATTTTCTCTCTATCACTGTCTAGGATAACATTTAATTACTCAAAGTGGGCAGCTTGCAGAAAAATAACAAATAATTTCATTYTGGAACGTATTTATAGGTACTGTACTACCCTGAGCTAGAAACATTGTGGATTCACTATGCTTTGGGCACAGGAGGTATGCATGAGCAAGTACATTTAGCTGGTCATCTATTGGCTAAATAGGAGATGACAGCAGGCTCTCCCCTTATGTCCGGATAAGACACCAGCTCTAAAAGAGAGGGAGAATCTATACCTGGGAACCCTGGGAAGTGGCATACTTAGATCCTGATGGAGGGTAAAACTGAGACATYTCTATTTAAGAGAAGAGATCGGCAGCTTTATAGTATAGTCTTAAACACACATAAAGGAGACGAGTGGGTGGCAGGATGCCTAAAAGCCAAGCACATAGTAATCAGCATCACTGCAACTAACTTCTCTACGGATGCAAAATGTTATGACTGAACTGACTTCTGCTTCAACATACAGTTGTTTGGGTTTGTTTTATTGTTTGTTTTTATTTTCTAGAAGGAATAGAGCCTTCCCTCATTGTAGCAGTTTTTTTGTGTAACACCTGATTTAAAGTACACTGCAGTAAATAGGAAGCCTTTTTTTAGCACATTAGATATGATGAATCTAACATATTCACTAGCAAAACTAGCAGCGACAACTTCAGGCACTGCAAGCACCAGCTTTTCTCCTTACTGCTCTGCCAGCGATTACAACCTCCCACGGGTCAGCAGAGAGGGACTCGTGTGGGGGCCCCAGGCAGCCCAGACCCCCTGGCGCAGCTTCTGCTGCTGCACCAAGGCAGCGGGCTGGGAGCTGCAGAGGCCGTGGCCGTGGCTCAAGTATACACCTCTCGGTAACTCCGACAGGGTGGCAAGGCAAACAGCTAACAGCAGTAATGTCTTAACCCACTGCATGTAGACTTGCCATACCAGACTGGTAAATTAGCTACCACGGTGACAAAATTCATCGTTTTATAAAAGTAGCTGGTAATTACGGGACTGGCACATCAGCTCAGTAAGTTCTACAAGGCTCATGCTAGTAATTCAGATTCATAAAAAGAAAGRAGTCTAAAGAAAAATATGTTTCCACTAGTATACTTTTGAATCAAAAGGGAAAATTATGTGAAAAAAACCCATTGGTGGACAACATATTCCTCACTGAGTCCTTATTTTTACAGTCACTTTAATCTGGTGCCACCATCAAAGGTGTTCCCCACTTCCTTCTCCTACCTCTTTATTTTATTTCCACCCTCCTCTGTGTGCAGGCACAAGCACTCAAGCAGGTTGTGTAATACCAAGGTATAGACATGGACATTATTATTTTTATTTTCTGAGTTAGCTCTTTTTTTAATGGGAAGCTTGTTTTATGCAGAAGAAAAGAAACATTTCCTGATGTTTTACCTGAGAAATTATCAATTCCTAGAAAAGAATACTATTTTTCTTTTTCAATTCCCTGATCAGATATTTATTGGTGCTATTTCACATCTCTGCTGCCAAGACACTTGCAATATCAGCGTGAGTAGAGACTGGCTGGAGTTTTGAATTTCTATTTTCAAAATATGTGATTGTCACACAGCAATACTTTGTATGCAATGTTGTTGTCACAGTCTGTCTACAGCTTCCACTGACTTCAACGGCCTTAGGACTCAGCGTCTTATTATCAGACTATGGCATTACCTGAGCAGTATGCCTAGGCAAGGCAGCAATACGGATGCTTAGAAACGGAAAGTTACAGCAGAATTAAAGACAGAATTATCCATTTACTGTGAATTCAGTTATATTGCTAAAAAGCATCCTGCTCAAACACAGCTTAACGAGTAATGTCAAATAATGTATTTTAGTAGTAATGTCTATGAAGTCCTTTAAGTGATCCATCTGTTTTCTGCATTATACCCTAGTGCCTACCATTGTGTTAGTGTTTGAATATAATGGCATAATAATTTTTTAATTTTATTTTGTAGCTTCTGTGGTGCTCTAGCACAGACTCATGTCAAAAGGAGTTTAAATAGTTCCTTTTATCGTGTTTCTAAGCAGGATATGTATATATCCAAGTTCAGGGAAAGCAGACCCCTATGAATATATCTGAACCATGCATGGCAAGCAAGCCTGAGCCTTCAGGAAATGTAAGATAAATAGCAGAATATAATTTCCAAGATGCAGTAAATCTGGAAAGAAACATTACTTACCAATAGCTAGTGTTAGATTCTACACACAGAATACACATTTCTACAGTAGATGTAGCTGTGTCCTGCCCCTTGAGAGAAAAAACGTCTTTCTGTAGATAATATAGTCAAGTGTACTGCGTTCTACTGCTATGTGCATGTGTGCATGGCTTACATGGGTTGCCATTTCAGTCCCCCTCAAAACCAAAAATCATACATGTAAAGAACAACAGAAGAGAAGAAAGACTGGACTAGAAGGCTAATTTGTATGTGGATCCCTAGTCTTTGGAAAAACATTTCTTTCTTCTTGGAAACCYTGTATTCTGAGCAGTCACATTACCAGAAAGCAGCTAGCTGAGGATCTCGAATTCCTGTTTCATGGATGATGATTTTAGCAGTACTTGTCTGGATGGTTTACAAGTGGAACTGAGCCACTGAAATGTGGGTGGAAAAACAGGTAATCAGTCACACAAGCATTTTCAGGATTAAGATACCAGGCATGGCAAATGTAAAAGCTTCAGGAGGATGTTTCCTGACCTTCCACTGGAATTATGTGGAGCTTTTGCAGTTTCACAGATAATCTGGATATAGCTGAGTATTTTCCTGGAAATCATCAAAGGCAGAAAACTGAGCCTTGAGCCTTCCTTCAGTGAGAAACATGTGGTAAAAGAAATATTTTAAAATGCCTACACCTGTGGAAATAAAACAAAATTGTCTTTTTTACTTTGAGTGAGAAGTGCAGCATCACACCTAAAAGCATGAGACATAGAGATATAAACAGGAAGGTTAATTAATCTCTTAATCAAGAAACAGGCCAGGATAAAAGTTTGACATTGTTTTAGGAATTAATAAAAAGTGACTGCTGAAGCAATCAATCTGTTGAGTGAAAACCCAAGGACCTAGTTTTTCCCCCCATTGTCCAGGGATGGTAGTGACTAGCAGAATGGCATCTTCAAAGACCAGACAAAACAAGGACAAGAGATGTCCAGGAAAAGTTTGTTGAAAACTAAAAACTGTTGTCACTTGATAGCTGACCAAGAAGAAGAATACACCCTCTGCTTCATAGTATCTATCCTCTTACCTGATACAACTGCCATCGTCAGAAAAAGCAGCACCAGAGGGAAGGGGCAGGTATAAAATAATCAGTGCAAATGGACATGTCGATCTGCTCCCATTCATATTGATCTGCCCCATTGTTTCTGCTTGAGGTGTGTCTGGAAACTGTAATACCAAATGACTTGGCTCCAGCTATGTTCCACTGGTAGGCAGAGAGTACTGGATAGGACCAGCTAGTCTGTATCTATTAAGCTATGACAGGATTCAGCTTTTCACAGAGAAGGCAGACTAGAGACCCTGATAGGGTTTTGAAATACCCTATTCATGCAGCTCTGTTCAGCTCCTTTTTGAGTCCAGAAAGAGGATGCATCATCCGTGGAAAACCTGTCCTTAAAGGATTTTAGATTGACCCAGAAAAGTCAAGCTAAGAGAACTGCACTGATTGCTTATAGCGCATCATGTGGGCAAAGGCCCTTTAACCTGGCTGAAGAATTTCTGATCCCTGTACCTAACAGGACTAAAGAGAGGAAGAGAGGGACTGGACTGGTGCACTACATGATCTTTAAGAAAAGGTAGGTGCTGTCCTGGCCTCTGGCTGGCGGTGTTGCTGTATGGTTACACATCATTATAAGCAGCTGAAAGAAAAGATGTGCTCTTGCCCTCTGGCACTGGACAGAGTTGAACTCAATACAGGAAAGGACCTGTTCTGCTCTGATCAAAATGATAATGAAAGAAATGCAACTATGAGGTGGCAGAACTTTGGGAGCAGAGAACGCTCCAGCACTGCTCTTCCTGCTGGGAGAACAGGTGATGACATGAGTCAATGGCAAGCTSGATGTCAGCTATAAAGTTGTATTGGGTTTGCATGGCAAGGTTTTGGTAGCAGGGGGGGGCTACAGGGGTGGCTTCTGTGAGAAGCTGCTAGAAGCTTCCCCCATGTCCAATAGAGGTGCTGGCCAAGGCTGAGCCAATCAGCGATGGTGGTAATGCCTCTGGGATAACATATTTAAGAAGGGGGAAAAAAACCCCAACCTGCTGCAGAACAGCAGCCAGAGAGAGGAATGAGAATATGTGAGAGAAACAACACCGCAGACACCAAGGTCAGTGAAGAAGGGGGGGGAGGAGGTGCTCCAGGTGCCRGAGCAGAGATTCCCCTGCAGCCCGTGGTGAAGACCATGGTGAGGCAGGCTGTCCTTCTGCAGCCCATGGAGGTCCACGGTGGAGCAGATATCCACCTGCAGCCCATGGAGGACCCCACACCGAAGCCGGTGGGTGCGCCTGAAGGAGGCTGTGAACCCATGGAAAGACCATGCTGGAGCAGGCTCCTGGCAGGACCTGTGATCCCATGGAGAGAGGAGCCCAAGCTGGAGCAGGTTTGCTGGCAGGACTAGTGACGCCGTGGGGGACCTTCAGGTAGGTTCCTGAAGGACTGCACCCTATGGAAGGGACCCATGCTGGAGCAGTTCATGAAGAACTGTAGCCCGTGGGAAGGACTCACATTGGAGAAGTTTGTGGAGGACTGTGTCCCATGGAAGGGACCCCACGCTGGASCAGGGGAAGAGTATGAGGAGTCCTCCCCCCGAGGAGGAGGGAGCAGCAGAGACAATGTGTGATGAACTGACCGTAACCCCCATTCCTCGTCCCCCTGTGCTGCTCGGGGGGAAGAGGTATAGAAAATCGGTAGTGAAGTTGAGCCCGGGAAGAAGGGAGGGGTGGGAGGAAGATGTTTTAAGATTTGGTTTTTATTTCTCATCCTACTCTGATTTGATTGGCTTTAAATTAAGTTAATTTCCTTGAGTTGAATCTGTTTTGCCTATGACAATAATTGGTGAATGATCTCTTCCTGTCCTTATCTCAATCCATGAGCCTTTTGTTATATTTTCTCAGCAAGCATATTCTTATTAATTTTTAGATTCTAATATCCAGTAATTATAATAATTGTAGATTCAAAGTAAAACACTTGGCTTTGCTAGTAACTTACATACATTTATGTGAATACTTACAAAACCACTGCTACTTATCACAATTGTAGACTATGAATTAGTATGGAGTAATCTTAAGAAACATAAGTGTCTGGAATTTATGCTAATACACATAAGTTTTATACAAAACAACAGAATGTTTCCCTTAGAAGAGGTTGTTGCAACCACCACAGAATTCACTGTAAAATCAATTGCTGAAACAATGCTTAAATTCCAGTTGGACAAAACATTCATAAGGTTGACTGCCTTGCTCTCAGTGTCTTTGGGTTGGATGCAGGCAGAAGAAACCGTATCAACCCACTGTATGCATGTGGGTTTTTTTAAGTAAAATAAATGGGAATAGAAATCAATTGAACAGAGACTACAAATGAAAAATACAATAAGGTAAATTGACAAACCAGTTAAAAATATAAAGTGTTAATTGAAACATTGGATGCTATAAAATGTTTGCTCTAATTCACTTTGAATATGCACCAGTGAGGAAAGGGCATTGCTTTTCTCAGAAATCCATATATTTCAGAGACAATTTGTAGTTAAATAGAGTAGGTTGAAAAATACATATTGTTGTTTTTAGAATAAAGCTGATTTTAATTTTGTGTTAAATACTTCCTGATGAAGTGTATGTTCTGTTAGGGTTAATTCCATTTGTAATTCCTGCATTGATTTCAGRACTAGTATTCCTTCTCACTAGGTGACAAAAATAAATTACACTAGAAACTTTTTAATAATTGTYGTGGTTTAACCCCAGCCAGCAACTAAACACCACACAGCCGCTCACAAAGTGCAAAACCATGTGGGTTGAGATAARGACAATTTAATAGGTAGAGCAAAAACTGCACATGCCAGCAAAGCAAAACAAGGGATTCATTCACTACTTCCCATGGGCAGGCAGGTGTTTAGCCACCTCCAGGAAAGCAGGGCTCCATCACACGTAACGGTTACTTATGAATGTCCTATGTTAACTATGAATGTCCCCCCCTTCCTTCTTCTTCCCCCAGCTTTATATGCTGAACATGACGTCATATGGTATGGAATACCCCATTGGCCAGTTGGGGTCAGCTGTCCCAGCTGTGTCCCCTCCCAGTTTCTTGTGCACCCCCAGCCTACTTGCTGGTGGGGTGGTGTGAGAAGCCTAAAAGGCCTTGGCTCTGTGTAAGCACTGCTCAGCAATGGTTAAAACTTCAGTGTGTTTTCACACTGTTTTTGTCACAAATCCAAAACATAGCACCATACAAGAAGAAAATTAACTCTGTCTCAGCCCAAACCAGTACAATAATATTCTTACTATCTCAGATAACACCCTGCCATGCCTCATGCACCCCCCAGGTTTAACATTGGACAGAAAAGGAGATGTACGGACTGCTTAATATGGAACTCCAGGTGGATACTTTTTGGAAAGGGACAAAACTGATTCTATCCMGGCAGGATTCTGTGCAGGTAGAAGGCAATTCCTCCTTACCTTTTGGTATACTGGGGTATACAATAAGTACATAGTATACTTACAAGGACATGCTTCTGAAATAGAAAAAAAGATCAAGCATTTAAAAAATGCTGGTACTCAAAGGTGGAAGAAAGAAGTGTGGTCCACGTGAATATATTATTGCACCACTGAGTCTCATCGTAATGGAACTAAAAGACAGTCTAGATGTTTGACATGATGTTTTACTGTTGAAATAAACCAGGTCGATTCAATTGGTTGGGCCAGAGAACTCTTTCTCAGTACTGAAGGTACAAAATGCAAGGGCTTCTTCCAATGAACTTCTGTCTTGTGTCACAGGTGTCAGACATAGGCAAATACAGTCAGACAAGTAAAGAGAGAGGAAACGCAGCAATGAACAGTCCACCAGAATTTATTACTACTAGGGCTTGGTCCAGGTCATCAGTCACCTGTCCTGCCTCTTTTCTGTTTCTTTGGGATACATGGTACTTTATAAGCATGCCATCACGAGGCAAGTGCTAGTCCATATGTTAAAGAGCTGAGACAAATCAATGAACTTTGTCTCTGTACTACTTCTAGAGCACAATTGCTGACATAAATTGCTTTAATTGATGTGAAACAGCTGCTTTCCTGCAAAACATGTGCCACTCCCAAAAAAAACCCACTGCCCTGCCCAGCAGTACTTTGAGCATTGCTGTCAATTCTGTCTGGTGAACTGACTTGGTGAGACATCATTGAAACACGGAAAGTGAAAACGCAACAATGTGATTTGTTCAGAATCCACTATTTACAAAATTGCTGGCCCCACTCAGAGATTAGGAATACTCTTATTGCTTATGGCTTTGCTGTGGGCAAACAAATACAGTGCAGTAGTATAAAATAAAAAGAATCACCACAAGAAGGCCAACCAAAAGTCCAYCTAGTTTAATTTGCTTTCTATGTTAGCATGAGACAGAAGATGATGAAGGAAAAGTGTAATAACATAGCACGAGTAGAGAAATTGTCTCTCTTACATATTTTTATGGTTACTGGCAATCAGCAATTAACCACGTATTGGGTGAAGAAACAACAGTAACACCTCTCATCTGTGGCAGAGAGGTGCAGGATCCATTCACTTGGAGGAGAGCTTGTGAAGGGCAACATGGGTCCCAAATGTGGACATGATAAAATGAGTTGTCTGTGTCTTCAGGTGGAGGTATCTACCACTGAATTTCTGGCTGGTAGAACTAACAAGAAAGATAAATCTCCGGATATTTGAAATGAATCTTTCTACTTGATTAGTAGGACATGAATCTTTTAACTGGGTTAATAAGACACTGATTTCTTGTTGGGACATAAYGATCAAGTTGTCAGAGCCCAGTACTTTCTGACACAAAGCAGCTGATGCCTATTTCCACACTCAGGGCCCTGACACAGGTCAACCATGGGCAAACAGGGCCTCATATTGCAGGAACAATCCATCTTCAACTTCAGTTCTGTAGCCCTGATCCCTCTACTTAGGTACCAAAGCCTCTTCTTTAAGAACTCAGGAGATTCAATCCTTTCTTCCAAAAGGCAACGAGTCTTGTTTTAATTTTACAGCTTGATGGACGCAGTTATGTGTTCTCTTATCATCTCACCTTCTGAGAGAGTGACTTAACTACCTGCTTTACTATTATCCTGAACTACGTGCTCAACGCTCTGTCAGTACTCATGCTGAAGATGGCATAACTAGTAACTGGGACACAGAAATGGGGAAAAAATGATCAAACCTAATGGTGAAAGCACTCCTCTGACAGCCAAGGAAACCTGGGTTCCTCTGTGCCATCAAATATTTTTATTTTGCACAAATGTTCCAACCACTGAGCTACTGAATAAAAGCAGATAATGCAAAATACACCATTTGTGGTTCCAGAAAGGTGTCAGACCTCTCAGGTAAGAATAATTTCTAGCCATCGTAGTGAATTCTTGTTTAAATGGTGAGACACTTCTAACCTCTCAGGCCAGGCATCAGCTGAACAGAGTTTCTGTCAATCCCACTTTTAGACTTAGGCACCTAGACAGATAAATGAATACCTAAATCACCTGGAGGACACAAAGACTAGGAATAAATGGTAGTTAAAAAGTCTAGAGGTCTGTATACAACAATATGGGAGAAATTATGTTAGAACTAAGACTTGAAGTAGTCAAAGAGCATGGACAATGACAAAAAGAGGTAAAAAAAAAGGAGCATATGGTAGCAATAAAATGCTTTAATTTATGCCACACTGACAAAGCATAAATTTTCAGAATTCAAACTTCCGCTGCAATCAACTCCTTGCCTTGCCATTTCTTATTTCCTCATTCCTTATCTACTACATATAATATGACATGAAGTGAGAGTGACAGTGCTTACCTACTATTTACTGTAAAGAATCACAGCAAGCTCTAACTCTTCCCCTGCATACAGGATACCTTTTATAGCCTTTCCTCTTCAAATCTCATCCAGCTCACGTCACTGAATAGATTGCTCCTTAGAGGGGAAAAAAAAAAGATTTATGGTATTGTGCCAAAGTGTTGAAGAGTAAGAGATTCAAGAGCCACTGCTCTTGCAGTTATTAGCTCTTGGATCATGTCTGATATTAAAAAAAAGGTGACTGTATACAATTGCAATGATCATCTGAAGCAGAATTGTCACTTTATGTTGTTAACGGCTATAGTAATGATTAAAGATGAGTGACAGGTCATTTGTCATCATGTTAAAATCCATTACATTTCTTTTTCACTTTGTACCTCCAAAAAAAGAAATAAGGAAAAAAACTGCTCTCTGAGAAACTACTTAGGAATTCCAGTATCAACGTAACACCATTTCTCTGTAATTTATTAATATGAGAAAAGTTATGGATAGTTCTTAGCAATAGACACAAATTTGAAAAATAAAAAATTCATACTGAGCAATAGTATCCACATTAACTTGTCCTAAATTAACACTGTAGTAGTAATTATACACTAAGTAACATACTTGTGTACAACTGTAATGAATTCCTAAATTAATTGAAGAACTGCATACTGAGAAAAATAATTTTGTCTATTCTTCTGTATATTTCATACAATGTTCAGGGATAAAACACATGAATAGCAAGTAGAACTGATGGGGAATTTTCTGAATCTAAGTAATAGGAGAGGTAAGGGGTCTTTCCCTTCATTCATTCTGGAGCTAGGAGGACATGAACCTGCCCCACTACTGTGTAGGTAAGTAATATGGATCTTGTCTGTGAAAATAATTCCACTCCTCCACAACCTGTTAGCGTGATAGAGTTGCATGCTAAAATGGCAACAAATCTTCCAGACCACCAACCGTTCCAAGTTTATCACCTGTAAGACTGGAGCACAGCTGGAGCAGGTGAGCAAACTTCTGCATTTGTGTCTCCAAATGCATCAGAATTTTTTGAAAGCTTTTTTTCATGTGCCTGAGATACAAATGCTGTGTGCAGTACCCACTGCCTGCAGAGTCTGCAACTCCAGGGGCCTTGAAACTCACAAAGCCACATCTGTTAGTTTCCAGGCTTCTCCTGTAGATCTCTCAAGCACATTCCTTCCTGCTACATGAAGCAATGTATTAGACCATGTTGTGATAGGGAACATCTGAAGTTTTTAGACATAAAATGGGTTGTTAGGTCACAAAACTCAATAGCTGTCCAGTGCTTTCTTTAGCACTAATTTGTGTCTCAGTTGCAGTGGGATGCTGAYCAAGGCCAAACCTCATTTCTGCCCACCAGCAATCACAAGGAGTAACAAAATGGGATGTAGGCTGCAGTAATGTACTGCATCTGTGGAAGACTCTCTTGTCACAGGATTGGTGAGGATGGGARTAATTTATTTGAGTCTCTTGCCAAAATGATGGGACCTTACGTATCAGTTGCTACAAAGCTTGACATAAAATTATTTCCCCAGGTCTATTGGTCTGGACTATTATCCTGGAAGGTTACTCCAGAGCCCAATATCCCAGATAACTTCATATCTACTCTGGGAAATTAACATTTACTACTGTTTTTAGCTTTCAGGTTGCTAAAAATTGCTTGATGTATTTATTTGCTAAAACTGTTTTAATTTCAGTGACTCGTTGAAGTATTCCATCTGGTTTACAGGAAATGTTGAAAAAATTCTGCTTTTGGTTTGATTCAAATTGAAACTAAAACAAAGATAAAGTCCTTAACTTTCATGTGAATTACAAACTTGGGTTTTGGCTGCTTCTGATAGCTAGACACCTCAGCTGCAGGGTTGAGAGAAGTGGGAAGCATCTGATTAGTCATGAATTTCAGGCAGCAGTAAACCTTCAAAATTGAAATGAACTCGATGCATTGGACATTTTGTTCTATGTAAATCCTGTGAATTCTGAGCACAAGTGAAGAATAGAAAGTTTACTGAAGGCCATAATTTCATATCAGGGTTTCACTGTGATTTCACATGCTTTATGCAGAGTCCTTCAGAACACCTTTAAGCTTTGGAAGAACAGTTTGCAGAACACAGAATCAATCTGTATAGAATGCAAACATTTTTTGAAAATATTTAAAAGAAATCTGCGATCCATAAACTAATTTTTGAAAAGTTCTTGATCACTAATGAATTATTCATATGCTAGTAAAGATAAACAATGTTTGCATGCCTTTAACACAAGCAAGATTATTATCAGTGGATGTTTTGACATTCACACATGCAGTCTTTGAAACAGCAAATTATTCATTGTAAATTATTTTTGAACTAGTTAAAAATTAGCTGTCTTGAGAGTATTGTAGCAAGACTCTTTATAGTTTTCTTGTTAGTGGAAGAAAAAAAACCCTTCCTTTTGTTATACATTGCTAGGTTAATTCTTCAGCTACTTCAGCAGATACCATTAAAGCTCCACAGGTTTCATCTGAGTTCTGTTGCAAATGTGACGTGGTTTGTTTTTGGGGTTTTTTTTTGGCATTTCAGTATGAGCTAGAGCTATATATTAAATTACAACGTGTTTATATATGACTCAAAGGACATAACTCTTTCTTCTAAGATTTCTACCAAGTAAGAAACAGCAATAACAGAAATATGATTCTGCAATATACTTCATCATTTTACCTCAGTCAGACAGGTTTTCTATAACATAACTTGGGCAGATAAAAACAAAATATGGGTTGTAGTGCATCTGATCTATAATTACCCACAAGTATAGGTTCTGATTCAGCATTCGCTTTGCTTCTGCATTATTTAAAGGAGCGTTTCCACATTCACCTTCAAACATTCAACTTACCATGTCCCACCTATTCAGTGGACCCAAGGGGCACATTAAAAAAAATACTTAGATCTTCTAAAAAATTGATATAAAAATAATCCTGCAATATTACTGCAGTTTTTCAGCAACGAGGCACTGAGATTTAAGGAGGACTTGGATATGATTTGACACTGTCTCCCACAGCATTCTCCTGGAGAAGCTGGCGGCTCATGGCTTGGACGGGTATACTCTTCGCTGGGTAAAAAACTGGSTGGACGGCCGAGCCCAGASAGTTGTGGTGAATGGAATCAAATCCGGTTGGCGGCCGGTCACGAGCGGTGTTCCCCAGGGCTCAGTTTTGGGGCYGGTCTTGTTCAACATCTTTATCAATGATCTGGATGAGGGGATCGAGTGCACCCTCAGTAAGTTCGCAGATGACACCAAGTCGGGCGGCAGTGTTGATCTGCCTGGGGGTATGAAGGCTCTGCAGAGGGATCTGGACAGGCTGGATCGATGGGCCGAGGCCAATTGCATGAGRTTCAACAAGACCAAGTGCCGCGTCCTGCACTTGGGTCACAACAACCCCAGACAACGCTACAGGCTTGGGGAAGAGTGGCTGGAAAGCTGCCCAGAGGAAAAAGACCTGGGGGTGCTGATCGACGGCCGGCTGAACATGAGCCGGCAGTGTGCCCAGGTGGCCAAGAAGGCCAACGGCATCCTGGCCTCTGTCAGAACTAGTGTGGCCAGCAGGAGTAGGGAGGTGATCGTGCCCCTGTACT
>JASVER010000171.1:1159456-1190874 GCA_030449065.1 Oceanodroma leucorhoa
TGGATATTAGGGAAAATTTCTTCACTGAAAGGGTAGTCAGGCATTGGAGCAGGCTGCCCAGGGAAGTGGTGGAGTCACCATCCCTGGAGGTGTTCAAAAAACGTGTGGATGAGGTGCTTCGGGACATGGTTTAGTGGGCATGGGTACTGGGTTGATGATTGGACTCGATGATCTTAGAGGTCTTTTCCAACCTTAATGATTCTATGATTCTATGATGAAAATGTGAGTTTGACCTTGTGCTTTAAACTCACCTGRAAAGTACTGCAATGCAGCTTGGCACACTAGAAGGTTTCCCAAACTATCTTCCACATATTGCTGCTATGTTACATTTCAACAATTTTCTTGGGAGAAGAAAAGTCACTACTAGGGGGAAGAAAAAGAACGATCTTTCTTCATTAGAGAGTGCTGCTGTGCAGCAGCAGAGGGGTGGTTGTGCAGACACCTCTGAGGCTGTTGTGGAAAAAAAAGGCAGAAAGGGAGGCAGAGGATGCTGCAAGGATAGATGGCAAAGATGGTAACAATTTGGACATGACACACAAAGGAGCAGAGTACAAGATCAGTAACAGTGATATCATTAAGTTTTAACATCACTGGGCACCAGTAATTTTGTTGTCAACTGTCATGCCATAAATTTAGAATTGCAATGGCACAGAGATATTTGCATCATCTCATCTGTCACCATGTTGTGGACCATTCTCTGTCTCTAACAGCTGTAGATGCACCCAAGCTTAGGCACCTCAGTCATGAAATAAGTCAAAGTGTAGCATACCTTGTCCACTGAAAATATTTTCCAGTAACAATGACAAACACRGAAACACTATAGAGATTTGGGTTCTGTTTGTACAAAAAACATGCTGTATTCACTAAGTATTCAGCAAACAAAACTTTAAATTTTACATGATTAAGAGAGACATAGGTGTATGCACCAGTACTGAACTGAATCCAGGATCCCATTCAGATCAAAAGTCTTCTGTAGTTTTATGGTCATGTGGTTTTGAGATCAGATTATTAAATMCAGATGTGGATTGCTGCTCAAAGGCAAGTGGCTCTGCTTTTCCACTGCATATAGTCTTTCCCTTCCTTGTTTTGCACTCAGTGCTAAAGTCAGATAAGCATAAGATAAAGTCTGATCTGTATGGAAATTGGATGTAGGTGTACAAAGCATTTGCACAGGTTTGGKTTTTTTTTGAAAAACAAAACAAAACAAAACAAAACAAAAAAACCAAATCAAAATACCTGTGTGACTGTTCTTAGCCAGAAATCTATACTTGAGAAAAAATAATAACTTAAAGTGGATTACTTTCCTGGAAACCCTAAGCAATATTGCAGGTTCAGGCTGACTTAGCCCTTGAACTGATCAGCCCTTTTTAGACTCAAACTAGGCCTTATCTGAGTTCCTTTGAACACTCAAAGCCCCACCTTTTTTATTCTCTTCTTTAAATTATTATTGTGTTTCAACGATAAAATACTGAGGGATTCCCACAGAAATCTAAGACATTATATTATTATATACCTACATGAATGTAAAATGTTTTCATGATGATTAGTATAAAAACAATATCAAATGAATTAGGGACTTATGAAAAGGTTTTCTTTTCTTTTTTTTCCCCCTATAGTTTGGTCAATGAAAAAGATCAAAAAGCCAAATAAATTAAAAATTTTTAGACAAATTAACTAGGTCAATAATGATTCATCAGCATATATTATTCTCTTAGCTTGCCATAAGTAGCAAATCATTATATATTTCTTTTGGTAGACATTGTTACAATATTAATCAAGCTATTTTGTTAGTCACATCAATATAATAACTTCGGAGGAAAAATTATTTTCTAGACAGAAGTCTTTAATCAGTGAAATACACTAATTCAACTGAATTATTATATGGATCTTCCACTGAGTCTTAATCAGAAAAAGATTATGAAGTAGATTTAGCTCAGCATTTCTAGCTGTRGAGCAGAACTGTGATCATCCTGCAGAACAACATTGTCAATTTTAAGGAAGCAAAAAAAAAAAAGTAAAAATTTCTACAGCTCCCATGTGTTACTTCTCTGGAGAAAATCTGTAACTAACAACAGACTATAAGCTGTATTTTAAAGAAGAAACAATGCCTTTACGAACACCTGTAATATCTGGTGGTGACAGTCTCGGGAACAGCACCCTTTCTATTGAAGAAAGTTGTTTTGCCAATTTAACAAGAATGATACATGCCTAAGAAGAAACCTCAAATCCTGAAAAGTGCAACCACTGAGGGAAGCAGAAGCCAGAGGCTACTGTTAAGTACTCAGGTACCAAGTGTATCAGTAAATAGGAGAAGGAAATATTGCATCTCTTCACTAAAAAATTTGCAAGGGTTTGGTGTCTGCTTTCCAAGAACACAGTTCTGGTTAAACATAAAAATATTTAGTTTAAATCACATGTATCTGGACCCTTTCTCTCTGTGCAAGAATAAAGCACCAGTTAGCCTGAAACTAGAGATAGTCTGGTTTGTTAGTATTAGGAAAACCTGATGTGGTTCTATTAAAATGTGTTCAAACACACCTGATGTGARCAGCAGTTTGAAATGGAAAAGACTAGTAATTAAGCAGTATTAGAGGCATAARACGCATTGGTGAAAGCAGTGGTTTGTCCCCAGAAAAGTAGAGCTACCAGAGGCATTTGACCTTCAGAACATTTCGATTTAGCAGCCTTGAATAATGAGTGGTGGCATATGAACTAAGACATAATATGGATAGTAGGTATGAGGAGAAATGYTTTTTCATAATTATTATTCTTGCTATGTGTACAGTCCATACCTATGAAGATTAATGTTGCTATTGCTAAGGTGAGAATATAAATCTTGTATTAAGCAGCTTTCTAGGACCAATGGGYATAGGAGAAGCCTATATTTCTCTCCATGGACATAAGATGGACTCTGCTTACAAAAAAATAATACACAGCAAAATTATCTGAGTGATCAAATTCCTTATTGGGACAGCCCAAATCCCTTCTGGGTCAGGCACCATTTATCACTCTTAATTATAGGCTCGGTTTCAGGAAAAGGCAGGGTGCCCACTACTGTCTGTTTCTGTTAGACACACATCCTCTGTCCCTGTACTGTGAGAGGGCTGGTGCTCAAGCCCCAGGCTGCTGCTGTCCGCGTCGTGTGCTGGCACATTCCTTGGCTGTGGACGTCTGAAATGACTTGTCGGAATGGTGCCGTACTGTGCATCCTTGCGACTGACTCTAACAGGCAGAATAGTTAACATTGCACCAGGTGTGGCTGTCTCCACTTCCCACACTCCTCCAGGGCTCTCCTCACCAGGCTTCACATCATAAAGTACTCCTCAACGTACTTGCATCATAAATGAGGGCATACAGACATCTTTTCAATTCACTCTGTGAAAACAAGACTTGGATAGGCTATAAAACAACTGTCASTAAGTTTGAATAGAAAAGGAAAAAATTCATACAAAATTACTATGGTTTTAGGGTCACATAAGGATCAGAGTGAAGTTGTAATGCATGTATAAACAGTGAGGCCATGCCTCTTGGTTTCTACCTTTGATCTTGTTTTATTTACCAGTATAGATGTAGGCAGTGCTTGTCATTGGAAGAATCAAAAACAATGGATATATATAGTAAAGGCCATCCTGAGTCACACTAAATGCCTGTTTCTATTGTTTCCAAAATAAAATGTGTCATAAATGGAAATCTAGGGGAGAATAAAAAATTGAGAAATGTCTGTGACATTTTGCCCTAACAGTCTTTCCAATGATTTTCAGTTCTGGAGGTGGATATGGCATATGTGCATTTAGCAGATGTCTTTGGACTCCTCTTCCATGAATTTTCCCAGCCTCTCCTTCAGCCCGTGTTCCTTTTAATGTTTCCAACACCCTTTGGAGCAGTTCCACCAGCCTACAGCTGCTGTGTGAAGAACTTCTTCCCTAAAATTTTTTCAAACCTGACTCCTACTAACTTAATTTATCCCTCCTTTTATTTTGGACAATTTTGTATTTACAATGGACTATCAATCCTTATCCAACATCTCCCAGGCACTTTTTTTTAAAGAAAGAGCTCTATGTTAACCTCTTTCTTTCATCATTTTTTCCAAGCCTGACAGTCTTATCTTATTTCATTCTTTCATACAAAGAAGCAGTTCCATACCTTTGATAATCCCTGTTCTCCTTCTCTGAACCTTTTCTAGTTTCATAGATTCTGTTTCAAATGGAGGAGAGAGGTGTGATGCCAGATAATTATGCAATGACATATGATGTTCCCTGTTTTATTCTTTATTCCTTTTTTTAATAATTCTTAACTTTGATTTGCCTTTTTAACCACTATTGAGCTGTCATTTTCATAGAGTCATTTATTATGTTCCTGAGTGTTAATGGCCAGTTCAGGGCTCGTTATATTGTATGTGAAAGTAGGCCTGCTCATTCCCATATGCATGGCTTGACATTTTTCTATACTGAACTTCATCTGCCATTTTGTTGGCCACTCATTCAGCTTCCTAAGGTCCTTCTGCAATTCTTCATGCCTTCTTTTTTATTGCCTTGAATAACTTGTTATCAGCAGTAAAATTTGCCACTTCACTAATCACTTGTTGTTTCAGGTCATCTATGAATATCTTGAACTRTACAAGTCTCAGCACAGTTCTGTGTGGAATTCACTGGTGATTACACTGCAAAAAGTATTTACCTTCTGTTCCATCGTTTAACCACATGATGAAATAAAAAGAGGGACTTTATGCTGTAGCTGCTTAGGTTCTTTAAAGCTTCGGGTGACAAATTGTGCCAGAAACCTTATGAGAGTCCGGGTAGGATATATCAGGCAGAATACCCTTACCTATGTGCTGAACTTTCAAGTAACTCCAGTATGTTTATGAGGCAGGATTTCCCTTCAAGAATCCACATTGAGTCTTCCCCAGTATATGGMCAGGTTTATCCATGTGCTTATTAATATATGCTTTGTTATAGACTCTACTAATTAGCTATGTTGAGATATCAGGSTTATGGACCCTGTACTTCTTGGAAACTCACCTGGGATCAATTTAAAAGGCACCTTCATATCTGCCAAGTACTTCAAGTACCAGGAGAATTTTAAGTAAGAGGATGAGAACTCTCAGGTGCATATAATTTGATCCTGGCAAACCATCACTGTTCATTTCATCATTGTTGTTGTTAATTTTATTCCGCTGAATGATGCATGGCAGATTGTCCTGTTTCCACCAAGTTTCTGGTATGTCTGCTATTTCAATATTCACGTTCCTTAATCTGACAACTTGGACTTTCTATTTTTGGTGTACAGGTTTGGTTCTCTTCTCAGCATCTTATTTAAATCATACTCTGTGTTAGACTAATACCATCCTGTGCTCTAGCCTTCACAGAGACTAACAAAATTTCCATAATGTCATCCATAATAGATATGTCATCTTCAGCTCTGTGCTGTTCTGCACTTGTCAGCTTTCTCCTATTCTTTCATTGAAAAGCTCAGTCTCAAGTTCCTTGACGTTAAGTGCTAGCAGCTTGGTCCACTTATCATTCAGATGAASTACATCTCTCCTGCATGACCATCCATTATGCTAGAAGTGGCCCCAGTTTTTGATGCATCTGAATCCTTACTACTGGCTTCTCAGSCCGGCATTAAAAGTTCGCCTCTCTTCCTCCTTCTTTGGTCCCACAGGAATTACTGAGCGGACTGCAAACGACAATAGTTTAGTGGGTTTAGTATTCTTAAAACATTCTTAAAAGCCTAAATTCATCTCCCCACCSCCCCCAGTCTCTCTCCTGCTTTTCACTCTGCTATTGTTATTCCCATGCACACCAGCTACAGACCCCCTCTGTTGTTTCCTAGCAGTTGGTAGAGACATCTCACAAGGTCTGACACATTTGTGCGCTTGGCAAGCAAGTCACCATGAAATTCTCCCAGCAGTCACAAACTTAGCTTTCTATTTTTCTGGCAGCAATTGCCCACCACTGCAATCTGCCTCTTGCTCCCAGTAGAGCCTCTGCTTAAAGAGGCATTTCCTTGGTGCAGGATGGCAGATGAGCAACTTTCAGCAAAGCAGACTCCTGACTGGGATCCTTTGCCCTTCACCCACCTGATACCCTCTCTCCCAGTCCTCGGCTGGGGGGGCTTCTTTGGTCTCAGTTCCTCTATGCCAATCTGAAGTGAAACTATGAACCTCTGTGCATCTGTGCCGCTCCTCAGCAGTACTGGGTTTGCTGGCTTGAAGAGGAGACTGATTGATCAAGTACCTGAAAAAGCTCTTGAAGAATCTCTCCAGACTCTGAGGTCATTAAGTTCAAGCACTCTAGCCTCAGAAGATAAGTTGTTTTTTCTTCCGTTAGAGTTACAACCTACCTACAGTATATACACATCTGCTACTTGCCCATGGAGAACATATACATTCATATCATACTAGACACAGTAAAATGGTCCCTCCCCTCACCTTTATTTCTTCTGAAAGGATGAGAAGTTGATTCCTAATTTGAGAATACATGTCTGATTAACAATTAGCTTAAAAAAGTTAACTAACCTTTAACTTTCCCCTAAATTCATACACAGTTTTCACAGTCTCATCCTATACTAAACTATAACTATTTTTTAATACAAACTCTTCACACAGTAGACTAAAACAAGAATAAGTTATTCAGCTCTACGTCAGCACAGACATTGCAGGGAGCACCCAAGTATTTTCCCAGAAATTTTAATCACTTTTGTAATATGTCATGAACTTTTTATCTTTTATTAATACATCCATATTTTAGTCAAATTCAAATTTGAAGACTCCAATACAATGGAACATATAGAATCTAAATTTTAATTTGAATGTAGATAGAATAGTCAGTTTACCATGTTCCATGAAATACACAGTATCCAAACTGTATCTTCTTTTCAGAAGCAAGACTCACATACCTTTAAATCAGAGGTTTAAAACAAAAACGTATTCAYCTACTGCCAAAAATGAAGCTGCAGTTATATGAAGCTAGATAACATACTTTCCAGAGCTGTTAAGAAGAYAAAAGAGAACTCATGATTTTCACACAATGCCACTTTTTGCTTGTAATATTTTCATATTTTATTATCACTATTATTATTTTTCAGTAACATTTATGATTTATTTTTATCTCAGTTTGTGTACTCTGTGATTTGTTACTTCAGCCACTGACTGAATAAAGAAAATAATTATTTGAAACAGCATTTCTCTGCTGGCATCCCGGATGTACTGCTTGCTTCCAGCAAATATTCACTCTGTTCATTTTYGGAACATTTTTACAAGCACAATGATAACATGTCTTTTCAAAATGGCTTTATCTGGGATGGATTACTTTTTCTTCCTGTAGTTTTGTATGATTTGTCTGTGAAGARCTCCAGGAAACTCATATAAAGGCTACTATATAAATTAGAATTGTAGCGATAAGATTTGAGTTCGTTTATTTTAGATGCTTTTCCCTTCTACATTATTTATTGTAACCAGTTATGTAAAACAAAAAGATGCAACATTACGTATCATTAGGATTTAAATGCTGATTAGGTTGCTGAAGATTTCCAGGGACATGATTTCAGTGAAAGTCTCAGATCTTTTCACGTAACACTCATGACTTCATAAACCCCAACAGCAATTAAAATATTGTGTTAAAGCAAAAGGTCTGCTTTATTATGATTGAAACACCCAAAAATTTCAAAATGCATTTTGAGTAGAGAATACTCTTGGTCTTTTTTTTAATCAAATTCTGCCACAGAAATGGGTGGAAATAGTTACTACAAATCTCATCTGTTGGATTTTTAAAATTTATTTTCTGAGAAAGGGACAAAAAGAAAAAACAGAGCAATTAGAATTAGACAGAGATTTTGCAGTTGCTGTCCAATCAAAAAAATGCAACACTATGACTAGAATGTATTTTCAGTGGTTTTTAATTCAGTTCTCTAACAAGATGCCTCTCTATTGGTGTCACTTGAAAGTAAGCCACACTCCAGTTTCATTCTCAGAGAGCTTTTATTGATATTCACCTTAAATATTCCTTTTTAAAACCTCATCCTATTAGTCATAGTTATAGCTGAATATATCACCTAAACAACTTTTTCCTAGGTTCATATTGATGTTTTTCCAGATGCTGTGTGCAGGCAGTTATGTCTCCAAACTACACATATTCATATCTCCTTTTCCCAATCAAAATTTACCTAGATAAGATAATTATTTCACCTAAATTGCCTTTTTATTTGAGCATTTGACATAAAAAAGCTGCATTGTGGAATCGTACTATTCCCATTTTACAGATTGGGAAATGAGGCATTAAGAGGAAAAGCAATTTTTGGATCAATGATAGGGAAGTGATTTGAAGGTAAATTGAAGGATAGTGATATAATTACAGGTGCTCTCCTATGCTTTCTATGGGTAGGTATAGTAAAAAATAAAGATAATATCCATCTTCTCTCAAACTAAAGCAGCACACCGTTACATGTGAAGYACTGAAATTTTTTCTTCATTTTATTGTAAGCTCACATGGAAATGTGAGGTAATATATAGATTTTCCATAATTTATGTGAAGCTATTTTTTAACTGTTCTGTCAATCCCTTTCCAATAGCCCAAGAACCAATACTTATTATATAAGAACATGATAAAAGCTGGAATAGTGAAGATGCCCTTCTCATTACTGTTCTCGCTTGGTAATAGAACTACAGTCTGGCAGTGGAAACAAGTGAAAAATAGTCAGTTTGTGGAAGAGAAATAGACATGATAATTGTTACCCAGTAAAGGGAAAAAATGCTACAGTCAGCAAAAGTGACAAGCTTTTAAGCCTGTGCAGTTTCAGTTCTCAGCTAATAATACACAGTTTATTTGTTTGGTTGCATACTGAATATTGCGATAGCAAGCCCTTGTCACCAATTAGCTGTAAACAAATTATACCTTTGCCATTTGCTAACACAATGCCTCCGTTACTTTTAAGGACCTCAGGTGTGCTTGTTCTTCCAGTAGTCTTTCCTATGCTTGCCTAAATGCTGACTTTTTACAGTATAACCCATTTTTTACCTTTTTGAAAGACATGGCTTAGCTGTCCTAACAAGCCCACAGGATACCTTTTTCCACATAAACTTCATTTTACTCAAAACAAAAGGACCAGATGGTTCTGATGTCTTGCTGTGGTCATCTCTTCTTCACATTTCTTTGTCTGACATACAGACATCACTCACACTTAGTTGCTTGCTTTGTTCCATTGTTTTCTGAAATAGCCCTTAAGCAGCATACTCATGAGTGTTTAAACTGCAAAATGATAGGATTTTGTCTTCTGCATGATCACCTATTCTAAGACAGTAGATCTAAAGTCAGTCTCAAGTGCTAGGAATGATTGGAGGTTGGATTTTGTGTCTTTTTAAAATGTGACCTCCTCGTGATCCCCCCTCTATTTTGTTGGCATCTTAGCATAGCTGATGGCAGATGCCATTTCAACATGACAGCCCAGCACTCTACAGGGAAAATGTAATGAGAAGGGCTGCCTAATGGAGCGACACCKATGGTGGTATGATTGCTGTTGAAAAGTAGAAAGAGATGATGATTGATTATGAAAATACAGATGAATAAGACATAAAACCAGTCCTCTCAGCAGGGACAAAGGAAAAAAGAGGCCTGTGGTCACCTGACAATATCACCAATTTCCCCGTTCTGCATGCASCACCAGGAACCCTTGCTGAAGAGACATAAGCCTAGCCAGTTTTGCATTGTAGGAACCTATATTGGTTCTGTTATTCCAGTCTGTTACTTTTTCACAATAAATCTTATATTAAGCTGGAACACTGGATTCTCTGTAATATATTCTTCTGCAAGTCACCAACAATCATACCAACATCCTGACTGTGTTCCTGTACCTGCTTTTCGTTATCTTCAGGGAAGGGTGAGAAAAGATGCTCTAATGACAGCTGAGCTCTTAGACCTCAGTGGCTCAAGGGCAAGCTATCAGTCTTCTGAATGGGTTCTGAAAATCTCCCTGTGATACCTCTTGTATAAGAGCATGCACAGCTGTATCTCATGAGTCGCTTTAAGAATGAGCAAACACACAGACAAGCTAGAATCAGAACAATAGCATCTGCCTGTCCTTTATACACGGTTTGGTTTGTTAAAATCAAAAACCTGTGTTTTGATACCCCACTCATGAGTGTTTTTTTCAGAGAGATGAAATATTGTTACTCAGTTGATGGGAGGAAAATATTATCTCCTCTTTTATTCATTAGTGTTCTGTATCCTCATTTTCTTATCTGTCAACTATGCTCTGCAGAAACTGGATGTCAGTGTGACTCAGTGGATGTAGAAGGGGGCTAGATTTGTTACTGAATTTTAGGAATTTTAGTCTGCTGTTGGCTTCCTATGCCTCTCATCTTCAGGTGAGTCTTTTGTTGAGTGGGGTTAAAAGATGCTCAGGTTGCATCAGACCCTTCCCAGCTATAGGACTGCACTACACATTACCCAAACWGATTTTTGATAAAAATATGACCATTTCTGAAGTCATCTAATTATGAAGCTTTTCTGAAACATTGTACCCAAATCCACATTGGACTACAAACTGGTAGAAACTTCAATTTCATTAAAGTATCTGTCAAATCACAGATTCTTTGAGTAGAAATAAATAGCAGTCAAGAATGAGGAAATATTAAGAGAGTGATTTCGTAATTTAAAATCATGAAATATCTGATGTTGAATTCTTCAAAAGAAATTTATTCTTCTTTTTCTCCTGCACATCTGACCCCTTTTTTTTTAAGCTTTTTCTCCTAGCGCCCTTTCCTTCCTCTTACTTAATAGACTTCCCCCCCCCCCCCAAGTTTTCTCTGGTTTTGTATATTTAAATGTGTGTACTTCCGACAAGTTCAACTGGATTTGCTTGGAGAACAGTGAGAATAAGAGATTGTAACAATTTTCTTTCTTTTTTTCTTTTTTTTTCCTTTTTTTTTTTTTGAGAAAAGATAATGTGTTGTTAGGGTATGCACAATGTTACAACATTTTTTTGTTGTATAACTGAAATGACTCACACTTTAAAATATAAGCAGTGTGTGGAGGTGGAATATTTTGTGAATTAATTTCACATGCAATGCAAGAGATTTTATGTGCTTTCAAAACCTACTGTCGGTTCCTTTTCCTCAGGAAAGGAACAAAGAATTTAGACCCTACATAAATGCTCTTCAAAAATTTATGAGGATTCAACAAAGATCAACTTCACTGAGAAAGGCTGTAAGTGCGGAGGGCACAGGAATGGGCTGTTTCACATGAAAGTTCCTTACTTTTATTAATAATTGGGGATATAAAAATTTGGGGTCATGTGCTAATACCTCATTCTGTTTGCTTTAGTATTTTGATATTGCCTATACAAGCTTCTACCAAACAAAACCAAATACTGACATTCCCACTTCTACCTTTTTATCATTCTTATCATGCAGTGATATTTAAATGACTGATTTAAAATTTAACTTTCATTCTTAGTCATTTGAATGCTATAGAACACTTAAAACATGTAATGAAATGAGAGYTTGAATTATTTTAGTTCTCAATGTACAAACTGCCTTTCTCAAAAGTCTCTGGCACTGATTCTCCATACCTGATGCTAGCAAAATTACCATTGACTTTCACAGGAGGTTTATCTTCCTATGGACTGTAGTACTGGAGTCTAAATAATTAAATATTAAGGTTTAAAAAAAGGTGAATTCTAACTTCAGTGATGTATCCTCTGATRTCTTTATCAGGGCCCTAATGGTCTTGACCAGCCTCACCTATGATCCCCTCTCACTAGGGGCTCCATTTAAGTTCAGGCTGGGGCCTCATGAAGTGTTGTTCGGGATTGCCCATGCTGTCCGAGCATGCAGAGACATGGTTAGAAAAGTCAAATCCCACCTGGAGTTGCATCTGGCAAGAGATGTCAAAGGCAACCAGGACTTCTATAAATACTTGATGTACTTGATGCAACACATTCGATCCATTATACTCCACGGTTTATAAAGGCATAAGCTATTGAACAGTCATCAAAGTTTAAACCACAATGCAACAATAGTCAAACATAGCAGTTGAAAGCATACAACTTAAAAGTTATATCCTCGGATATTCCTGTGTAGGCCTAATCGTTGAGATTTGATAGCTATATAACGCATCCTTGTGCAAAACAGCTGTCTCTGTACAGCCTTACACTGTACCACAGAGAGAAGCCTGATTAAAGCTTCCTCTGACATCAATACATTTATTCTCGGGGCCCTGATTGCATGAACAGGCCTTCATGGCCCTGAGGCCCTGACCAGCCTTGTGTGGAGCCTCCACTCACACCTTCTGCCCATGGGCCCAGGAACTCCATTTAAGCTTGGGTCTGGGCTCCCAGATCTGGCCTGACCTACGTTGTGGGTGTGCCATCTCCAGTCCTGTTTCTGGCCCYGCCTCCTTGATGAACCTTGGACCCACGTTGTAGCCTTTTCTCCAGTACTGCTCCTGACTGAACACCCTGGATGGATCCTGAATCACTCCCCTTACCTGGGGCTGTTACCAGCACCTAGCTGTGCACACCTAGCTCAGGTGCTGCAGGACTGTGCCCTGGTCAGTAAGGACACAGTGTTGTAGTCATTCTCAGCTCCTGGTTCTTCCCTTGAGGAACAGCCTTGAACTTGCTGCTCTCTGACATGTATCTACTACGGGCTAGTTGGTGTTTGAATACAGCTCCTCTGGATTTGAGCAAGAGATAGGCAATTAGGCAGTTCTGTGGTCAAATCATACAACAGCCTTACATGAGTGCCTTTTGTATAGAGCTGTAGATCACGTGCTGTCAAACTGAACCTCTTTCAAAAGAAAAAAACTTCTTAATGATTATTGATAATGTGCTTTTCCAATCAAACAAGGAAACTATATTTGTCTATCAATCAGATACTARCATTTGACTTCCATTTAGGTCTTTGTCATAACTGAAATGACCTTAGCTAACCATTCTTTCTCATTTCTGTCTCAAGCACTTGTTTACAGGTGAATGCACTTCAGTCATATCAGTAACTAAATTTTTCACATTATTTTTGACAAAATGCAATGAAATGATTGACAGCAAAGGAGGCCATCAGTCAATAAAGGTGGAAGGCAGCATAAATGATGCATCAYGCTACTTTCCAACCTATGAGCAAAGTCAGACAGGGCACTGGAAAATGGAAACAGTGCTGAATGAAAAATAGGATATTGTGCATTTGTGCAGAGCAATTTCAGCTCATGAATTTATAAAGGTGTCAAATTGTTATCTAAATAAGAGAGGAGAATAGTTCTGGTTTTCTCTAATTAACTCTTCAGGAGCCAGACACCATAGTCACTCAGACTTCAAGTTAGATCTAAATTAGCCCCCAGTGGCAATTGCAACTCTCTGACAGGATGGAGTCCCATGGTAGGATCCTAAATACATTTCATAAAAAAAAACAAATGCATCCAAATATTATTATCTTTTCTCACAAACAGATGCATGGACAGAARCTATCCCTGCAAACAGACCCTTGTAATAGAGTCAAGAACTGCATCATCTATGACTACTAGTAAAATGCACACCTATGCAGAGCTCACAGGACAGATTCAGAGTTTTGAGCAGGCATTACTGGCCTTTCGAACATGAAGACTTCTCCTCTAACCTCTGTATGATTCTCAACATCCCTCAAGATGATGTACAGATACATGGAGCAAGATGAATTCTTATGTTGACTTATCAGCTACTTACTTAGGAAGAGATATTAAGGAGAAGCAAAATGAGATATTGAATTTTTTAAAACACTGTCTAGGCCTGAAGCAGAAGTGTAGTCACCGTACTTCTTGTAATGACAATGGCATTTGCTAACCGTAGATTTGAGTAAATCAGATTTATTATACTATACTGGGAGAATGAGTGATCTCAGATATATAATTAAAATGCTTTCCTAATGTACCTGCATCTAGAAAATGTTTCCTTTGAGAACATATGGAATTCCTTGCCAGATGAGATCAGACTTAAAAGCTATGATTAGATTAATTTAAGTACAATAACATTTTATTTTGGTAAACGTAAAAACAAATGAAAATTATGCTTCTTGAAGAACACCATTTAGAAATGACTCAGATTCTCAACAGTTTTCTGGAAAACATTTTTTTCCAAATACAAGAATAGAGAAAAGTTGTGTATTTACAAATTACTATATATCTGCTCTGTCAGAAACAGCCTTGTCTGAAAAAAGTGGTTATGTGGGATTCAATTTTCTTCACAGAAAACAAAATATTTCCTCAAAAAGCTCTCAGAGGGATTTGAAAATATCTTTTGTTTAAAAATCTGAGCTGTAAATTAGTGTACAAGCTTGAAGAACAATTCCAAGTATTATTCTATATTACTAAAGACTTAACTTTACTGAGTAGAAATAAAAGATCCATAAGAGTATTTAGTTTTACATTAAATATTTTGCTTGTTAAAAGTACATTTTCTAAGCTATTAATTACTATTTTAGGTATCTCAAATGTAACTGAGTATACAGAAAAGCTAAATTCCAAATCAAATCTCTACCGAAGAGATGTAGATTATTTCCTGTTTATATTTTGTTTTAAAAAGTGCAATTGCAGTGYTAATTTAGTCCTAAGAATATTTTGAATCATAAAAGAACTTTTTAGCACATGGTTTTTCCTTTTGTTGTTTACAGATAAATGCAAGCACAAGTTACATGAAGGTTTGGATTGTTTTAGTGGTCCACCTGAAAGCTGTATCTGGTTTCTTTCTTTCCTTAGTCAGACCATCGAACCTGTGGGGTTCCCTATGGCAGTAAAAGCACCAGAGCTGCTGCAATAGAGGGACTGCCTCTCAAGAAAGTAACAAGGTTTTAGAATGGTTTCAACTAGTCATGGAACTCCATCTTTAAAAAAGGATAATCATTGCAATCATGCTAAGAACAGTAATTATAAACAACAAAAAGTCACTGGGGCACTGTAGACAGAACTGGAAAGTTAATGCTAGAAAGGAATGGGAGTCAGCCGGCAGAGAAGAGGAAGAAGCAGCAGCTCTTCAAAACAACTCCTAAAAGAGCCACCAAGGAGAAGCCCTCTTACCGCCCAAGCCTGCTCAGGCCTGTTTGAGAACAAGTCATCTAGCAACTTGCCTTTCTTTTTTTTAAGCATTTAATCTATCTAAAAAAAAATTGGAGATGAGAACATACTAAATACATTTTTTCTCCAGTCTTTAAGGAGAAATAACACAACATCTGACATTAAAAGACAGATATATCCTTTCAGAATTGAAGCAACAGAAAAGCATCTGTTAAACATTACATGTGTAATATTTCTGAAGAGAATTTAGGAGGAACATTAGGCAAAAATAGATCTCTCTGATATTGCTTAGACTATATATTTTTCCTTTTTGCTTTTGTAATGGATAGATAGGAGAAATCACTTTCTTTCTTAAGTTAAGTAATTTTATTTGTCTAAAATACAGTTTCCAGAAAAACACAACAGCAAAAGTCATGAAAAACATATCAAATCTGGGTCTCATTTGAAGTAAAATCACAATGTTTTTCTAAAATCTCTGTTATCGCACTGATCTCCATAATGTTCAGTTGTCTTCAAACACTGCATTGAAGAATATGACACTTAAATACAAGATGCAATCTGAACTGCTTGGAAAGTTGAATTTTGGTAAGGATTTATGACTTCGTTTTTGCTACTTTAATTTTTTTAAATACAAGTTTATGCTCCTGAAGGTAAAAAATGAACTGGAAAGTAGCAGCCTCTGTGATGATTACTCCTTTTCAGAATTCTGAAAAATGGAAATACTTTTGCAGACAGGGGTTTAAGAAGAGATGAGTCATTGGACAGTCAATTACCAGGCAGGTGATTGCATGTCTGCTCAAAAACTGACCAATGACTAAGGATATGAACGAATCAGTAATACTGCATGTGCTAATGAGCTGGCACTGACTTACCAGGAACTCCACAAAGATTCATCAATACATTTATACACACACATGCATATGTGTATACATATTATATATTTGTGTGTATATATATATATATTTAATATATATAGCTTCTGTAAACTGAAAGAAATTTAGAAGTTAGATCAAGAATCTTCTCTCCTACCACAAATGAAGAATTTGGGAAAAAAAAAATGACATGCTTATAAATATTTTAACTTTCCTGTGCCTAACCTATGGCACCTTAGCAACAGGSTAGGTTTGTGAATCATGACTGGACAGAAATTTTTGCTACAGTCTACCCAAAATTACTTGTGAAATTGAAGTTAATTTTTACTATCTGATGAAGAGGGAGATTGACATTAGGTACCGAGAAAGAGTTTATGGTAGGTGAAAGCAAAGCCTTATTGTCTGAGAAAGATGCACGTAATTTCATATCCTTTCTCTGGTCTTTTAAGAGTGCAAAATTACACTGAGACAAGTTTGAAAACTTGGAAATAGCAAATGAGTGCCTAATCATCAGATTATAGGATGACTTTCATTTTCTTCTTTTGGTTTAAAATCCAAATACTCGTGAAAGATGTAAMAGCTTCAATAGAAAAAAAATGAGGCACTTTCTTCAAGACTACCTCCAGCAGTCTAGACAGTATATACTGAAATCTGCTCAGACAGGRAAATAAAAAAGGAGTTTGGGTCTCCTATAGCTCTTCAGTAACAGTCTTAGCTGCCAGGGTACTTGTTAAAATAACAGTGAAATCAACCATCTATCCTTGCTTCCAGAGTTTTGTGAGATGTGCTTACTATTTTACTTAAAAGTACCTCAAATAGGAAGTAAAGTTTTACCTCAGGATGAATATAAACTTTAGTCCCTGCAAAAATATTTTTGATGCTTCTTATTTTCACAACAACATTATGCCCATTTTGGGTCAGACACCAAAATGACTAGGGAGGAGATAAGGGGAAAATTATCTGGGTAGCCCTCAGAACAGAGCAGAAAGCATATATGGTAATTAATATGTCCTTAACTGTTACGAAAAGAATGAAATATTTCAGTATCTCACCAATGGACAATTGAGTACAATTCAAGGGTGCTGAGTTTTTATGTGAGGCCAGATGAAGCTTCCACTTAAGTTCCCAGTCCTAGAAATCCTTTGTTTGAAATAGGAGCCACTGATGAAAGATTGCTGGGTCAGAATTCATCCTTTGGACCAATCTGCAGATAAAATCACTTATTACCTTCCCTCAGTAGGAAGACAGTAGGAGTAGGAGTAGGTTCTTGATATTCACCTTCACCAGCTGAACATCACCCCTCAAACATTTCCAAAGACTGATCGGAGACATCTTATTTCACAGTATCACTCTTGCCAATTGTTCAGTGTCACAAATATAAGGTCAGTTTCATCTCTTCACCAAGAATGTGTTGTCTATTCTGTGCACTCAGTGTGCACACATGATTACACTATGAACACAATTTTAGAGGTCTATATTAATCTTCTAACAAGATGTCATTGTCATGTTTGCTTCTACTCAAGCAGAAAACAAAAATTTTCTTCTGTCTGCTAGTCCTCTGCTGTCCATTAATATCAGTTGTATTGAGTCACATTCCATGTCAGATCATCTAAATGTTAACTGTGTGAGAAGACACTCCAATTCATTCACTCTCAACTTTAGAAACATTACAATTTATTGCCTAGATTTATTTGCCAAATCATAAAAAAAAAAAGAAAGGACAAGAGGAGTATGGCTTATTTCATGAATATATACAAAAACATATGTCACATAATATACTAATACTTCTCTTCTTGACAAGTGTTTATGTCTCATTCCATCTTAATAGCTCCTGCAGTCATACCTGGATAAACATGCATAGTCATTAAGAAAGTTTAATTGCTTTCTTCACAATCTTCTCCAACTAAAAATAAGGAGCTTAAAAATCACTTTGAGGTCCCTTACTTACACGTCACAGGTTTATGTTCTTCTATGTGTTACACTGGGAGCAGGTTTACCATATAATAGAACAGATGTAAGAGTTCCTCTCAAGACTTCTCTTGGTGGAAGAATCCTCACCTGGCCTCAGCTGTACAGTCTGCTAGGCCTTGATCTACAATGTCTTGATGGAGGGCTTGTTATCTTTGCCTTGGATTTTTTGTAAAGCACCTGTTTCTCTTTATTGGGCTATCCTGTTTATATCTCGCCTTGTTTAAACATTTTTTTACTTTTTTTTTTTAAAGCAGGTSTTACAAATCCTATTTTACATTATGTCTAGATTTACATCAGATATGCCTAGATTTATATATATTTTTTTAAGACTTTTGTTGATTAAGTTTCTCAAATGCAGTTTTACTGTTATTTTAYTAATAGAGGACCATTTACTCAGTTAAGATATTTTTCCATTATCCACTGAAAAGAGTGTAATTTTAAAATTATGAGTAAAGTAGGTTAAACTTTTGAAACAGTATCTGAAATGATTCTAAGATGTCAAAACTCAGAAAAGCACCCCTCCATGTTATTACTTCTATAAATCTTTTCTGCATGTATAAAACAGACACATTTTTATTTTGCAGGACTGCTAAGCTAGCTCCATATACTAAAATGTAAAGTGGTTACCCACTTCCCCTGAATATAGTCAAAAATTTATGTTAATAATTGTAACCATAGTATCCATGAAACTGAATTTCTTTGTGATCCCAATATTTTGCTTATTATAAGATTTTTTCATTCTTTCATTTCCTGTTTGTTTTGTTGCATAAACATAYGTTCATCTGCTGCTTTTAAACTGGACATGAACAGTAAGGAATTTATATTTTATTAATTTTTATTTATAAAAAACCTTTCACATTTACTGCTTACATTATGCTTAAAAAGTAGAGAGTAGGATTAGAGATAATGTTGGAGTCTAAGTGTTCGTCTGTCATTACAAAAACAGTTCTTCCCTATTAACGTTAAGAAACACAGAATCATAGAATTGTAGAATCATTAAGGTTGGAAAAGACCTTTAAGATCATCGAGTCCAACCATCAACCCAGCACCCATGCCCACTAAACCATTTCCCGAAGCGCCACATCCACACRTTTTTTGAATGTCTCCAGTGATGGTGACTCCACCACTTCCCTGGGCAGCCTGTTCCAATGCCTGACTACCCGTTTGGTGAAGAAATTTTTCCTAATGTCCAATCTAAACCTACCCTGGTGCGACTTAAGGTCATTTCCTCTCGTCCTATCACTTGTTACTTGGGAGAAGAGACCGACACCCGCCTCTCCACAGCCTCCTTTCCGGTAGTTGTAGAGAGCCATAAGGTCTCCCCTCAGCCTCCTCTTCTCCAGGCTAAACAACCCCAGCTCCTCAGCTGCTCCTCATAAGACCTGTGCTCCAGACCCTTCACCAGCCTCGTTGCCCTTCTCTGGACACGYTCCAGCACCTCAATGTYCTTCTTGTAGTGAAGGGCCCAAAACTGAAYACAGTATTCAAGATGCGGCCTCACCAGTGCCGAGTACAGGGGCACGATCACCTCCCTACTCCTGCTGGCCAYACTAGTTCTGACAGAGGCCAGGATGCCGTTGGCCTTCTTGGCCACCTGGGCACACTGCCGGCTCATGTTCAGCCGTCTGTCAACCGGCACCCCCAGGTCCTTTTCCTCTGGGCAGCTTTCCAGCCACTCTTCCCCAAGCCTGTAGCGTTGCCTGGGGTTGTYGTGACCMAAGTGYAGGACCCGGCACTTGGYCTTKTTGAASCTCATRSAATTGGCCTCAGCCTGTCCAGATCCCTCTGCAGAGCCTTCCTACCCCCAGGCAGATCAACACTGCCACCCAACTTGGTGTCATCTGCAAACTTACTGAGGGTGCACTCGATCCCCTCATCCAGATCATTGATAAAGATGTTAAACAAGACCAGCCCCAAAACTGAGCCCTGGGGAACTCTGCTCGTGACTGGCCGCCAACCGGATTTGGCTCCGTTCACCACAACTCTCTGGGCTCGGCCATCCAGCCAGTTTTTTACCCAGCGAAGAGTACACCCGTCCAAGCCATGAGCCGCCAGCTTCTCCAGGAGAATGCTGTGGGAGACAGTGTCAAAGGCTTTACTAAAGTCCAGGTAGACCACATCCACAGCCTTCCCCTCATCCACTGGGTGGGTCACCTGGTCATAGAAGGAGATCAAGTTGGTGAAGCAAACAGAAGCATTAAATAAAAAAGGAATAGTAAGGTTGAAAGCAAAAACAAGGCAAGTGTGTTGGAAACTTCAGAAGAATGATGGAAGCTGAAATTCAAACCTTGACCTGCCCTCCCACAAAAAGATGAATAAATATTTTATGGAAAGCTTTGCACRACTCAAAATAATAATTTTCAGCCTAGCATAAAGAAAATAGTTTTCAGGCTACCATCGTGATGAAGTAAAATATAACTTTATGTTAGGCATTCAGGAGTCAATGTCATGAATTTTTAAAGAGTAGTTATTGCTTCAGAAGTGCAATTAACATTACCACTGCATAGTTTAATGCTAAAATACACCTTTGTTCCCAACAAGAAACTATTAGTGTCCTGGTTCCGGCTGGGACAGAGTTAACTCTCTTTCCTGTAGCTGGAGGGGGTGCTGTGTTTTGGGTTTGGCGGTGAAAGGAATGTTGATGGCCCATTGATGCTTTGGTTGTTGCCGGGTGCACCGACAGCCTCCCCCGCCCTTCAAGGTGCAGGGGGACCTGGGGGGGAGCATAGCCGGGGTGGTTGACCCAGCTGGCCAATGGGGTGTTCTATACCATGTGACGTCATGCCCAGCTTAAAAACCGAGGGTGGTCCCGGTGTGGGGCGCGCACGGTTCGCGGGGTTTTTGGTGCAGAACACGTGGGGTGAGCAGTTGCATTGTGTATCGCCTGTTTTGTATATTCTGTTATTGTTGTTCTCATTGTTATTATCACTGTTCTACTTTGTTCTTTTTTCCATTATTAAACTGTTTTTATCTCAACCCGCGGGTTTTCCTCCGTGTGCCTTCCCGATCCTCTCCCCCATCCTACCGGAGTGGGGGGGTGAGCGAGCGGCTGCGTGGTGTTTAGTTGCTGGCTGGGGCTAAACCACGACAATTAGTTAWTCACTTTTGCTCAGTAGTTAACTGGGTTTTTTTCATGTAATACATATAAATGTTTATGTGCTGATACTTGTCCAGTGCAAGCTGTCCCTACAGTAAGTGGGCAAAACAGATCAGGTTCCAAAGCACTGTTTTACTTTAGTTAACTACAGAGTAAAATATAGCACATTGGTGGCCTCAGTAGCCATTCTCATTTGGTTTGATAACTAAGTTTCTTCTAGCTAGGAYATGTTCTTCAGGATGTGTAATCAACACACATATGCACACAGTGAATATTCTTCTCCTGGTCATGTGAAACCAGAGAGATTTGTTTGCAGTTTATAAAGYGTATGCACTCTGGTGTCAAACCTTCCGGCTGTTCAATGCATAGTATATGTAGGGGAGCACATGTGTTGCTATTTCTGTTTCCCTTAATAAAAAGTAGTTTCCGAAAAAGAGAGAGATCAAAAGCAAATGGAAGGCAAGTGGGCTACTCAACTAGAAAATCCCTGGTTACAGCTGAAATACCTCCCTTTCTTGAAGAGATGTGCACAATGAAATTCTTGCAGAGCTGTCCCAGTGAAGAGTGCTAAAAGCAGCATTCTTCTCCAAGAGAGATTTCAAGATGGTCTGAGTCAAAGTACATGGGGAAGAAGAGACCAGGAATATGCCTCTCCAAAAACCTGGTCTATTTGGTAAAGGACCCTTGGTTCAGCATCCCAGAGAGAGGCCTTCAGCACTGCAAATATGTCCTGGAGAATATAAGCAGGGTGCAACACTTCAATGGTTTCATGAAAATGTCTRTCATTAAAAGTAAGAGGTGTATACCAGTTCTTTTCTTGCACTGTTGGAAAGTTGTGTGTCAGAACACACAAAGGCAGACATTTATTTTGCACAAATTCGGCATGTTATCTCTCTTCCTAATTAGGCAGGAGGAAATTGCCACTTGAAAACCTTTGACATTTTCCTGCAGCAGCCCTCTCGCCTACAGGGTTTTTAACTTCTAAGACTTATCAGAAGAAAGAAGTCTGGAGGCAGCACAGAAGCAAACAAGATAAAATTAGTGAGCATTTTTAAGCAAGAGAGATTATTCAACATCACCTTCATCTTCTTCTCATTACATACAAGAAAACTGGTGCAGATGGGCAATGAAGGGAATCAAGGAAGAACCTCTATCAATGGCATCCCTGAYTGTTTATTTCACACACCTGGCAGTGGAAATTGGTGATGGAATACCTATATCTAAGCATCTGAGATGTCTCACTGGCTTCAGGAAGGGATGACCTGATAGCAGATGATGGCCCCAAACAAGTTTGCTGCTGTGAACTTGAAGACTATCTTAATATCAAGGTGGTGCTAAGTGAAAATGTTGCTGAGGCAGCCAAAGCTGCTGCTTGATGAACTGGTGCTGGTGGAGAGGTGCAAGGCTCTGATTCTGCACATCATCTAAAACTTAGCAAGGTATAGTAGCACCAGAGAGGATTTCAGGGTGAGCTTGAACAGCTGTGCAAGACTCAAAAACAGCAGCAGAGTGCTAGGAAGTCTCATTATTACTGGTGATATCTAGAGAAGACAAAGAGGAAAATGTCTTTTGCCAAGGATCCTGGAGCTGATATTCCCAAGGGCATTAGGGTTCTTTGGAAGAGTCAAGCTCAGCAGAAGGCTTCCTCTGTTGCTTGAGTATGGATCTCCAGAAGCTGAGTTTTCACTTTTGCTTTTATTTGAGAGGATTTGAGACAGAGACAGCTGTAAGACTTTGCAGGCATGGGACCCTCTCCRAGAGGCTATGAACCACAAGAACTTGAATTGGAAAATGGAAGGTGACCTTGCTGGCGACATAAGATTGAAGTGGGTGTTCAGAGAAGGTACTGAAATCCAAACAGGCACAGGATAAAAATCTATGCAGTGAGAAAAAACAGCAGTGTGCTCTGACTCAGCAGGCTGCTTGGGCAGTACTGAAATGGAAATGGCTGTGTTGCTTCTTTATAGTATAAGCACTGAGCAGCAGTAAGTAGGGACTATAGCATAAAGTGAAAACTTCCTGCCTCATACAGTAGGACACAAGCATATAGGCTGTTAGACTATACACACGGATTCACTTTCAAAAATTTTGTATTATTATATATTGTATATATTATATCTAACTAAAGATTGGATCTTGCAAGCTGCTGAAACCAGAGAGGACAGGTACTATGCCAAAACATAAGCTGCCAAAGACTTTTGCTACACATCTACAAAGTTACATGTAAAGATAAGGCACTTTGGTAAATGTTGGCGAAATCCTGCTATCAGCTGTATTTAATTCCTACTCAGATAAATTTGATTCCATAATAATCTATAGTATTTATTAGCTTTGAAAATAAGTATCCTTCTTCCAATTAACTCCTTAAACATAGTTTTTTCAGCTTTTTTGAAACCTTCCCAGTAACATACATAGAAAATGCACAGTACTTATGAAAGAAATAATCTGTATAATACCATGTTATAATCATATAGGAAGCCTGGTTCCTTGCCTGTGGCTATTCAACATCTGAATTGATATAGACAGACAAGGGAAAAAGAAATGGTGCTCCAGAAAAGAAAACTGGAGCAATTACATTCACGGTGCATACACTACAAAGAATTCTCATAGAAACATGACACAAACAAAATTCCATAAATAACAACAAAACACACCTGCAGCAAAGAAGATGTGCCCATCTTACTTGTATACCTTGATAAAATCATATTGAATCAGAAAGTGATTAGAGTCACTTTGGATACACTGTGGTGAGGATTTGAACCTATACTTTTAAATCTTCTTTTACATTTCAGGAATGAGAGCTTTCAATTATGCATCCATCTGTGCTTTACTGTGCCTTAATGAATATTATGTAGTCTCAAAATGCTTCTTGTAGACAAAAATGAACAGCTAGATTTGCAGTGTGTGTGCAAAGATGGAATTCACCCTTAGGCAATGGGCCATAACAAATAGTTAAAAATCATTTAAGTCTTGCTTAAGACTTACTTTGAAATGTTACACAGTTCATAGTTTTATTTTTTTTGCACTGGACTAGTGCCTATAGGTGAAGTTTACCCTAACACATTTTATGGGGCATAATTTCTTTGATTTTCCCCACATTTTCACGTATACCTTTTCCTTCTCTTTTTCTTACAAAATTATCGTGTATTAAAGTAGCAATTGGAGTGGCCTTAGAGCACCATTCAGATCAGGGCATAATGTTCATCAGTACATATCAAAGTGCTGGCATCTCAATTCCCTGACAGCACAATGAGTAGAGTTTAATGACCCCTTTTTGTGTACTACAAAGTTTTCTTCTTTCAAGTTTCAAAGTGCCCTGATATTCCATGATGAGGGCACCTTATAAAAGAGTTGAATACAATCCCAAATATATTATTACAGAAAGAGTGGACAAAGCACCTTCAGTTAAGTAACTTGAGCTGGGTAGGAGAAATGCAATTTTATACAATCTATTATATAGAAAAAATAACACAATCAAATATTCCTATATACCAGTGGCAGAAAACCTACCTTACTAAGAATTAAGAACGTGATATGAATTTAAGGAGTAATACCTATTCAAGGATCAGGACTGACTGAAAAAAAGAAGGCCTTTGAGGGAAAAATAAATTAAAAACAGAAAAGCAAAACCAGAAAGTACTTACACTTAGTGTTATAGGAAAGCTTAACCAATGAAGAACACCGGGAATTCCAGAAGTGTACAGTAAAATGAAAGGTCAATAAAATACCATCTAAACCTGCTTAATCATTGGAGGACTTCTTATTTCTTTTCCAACATGACTTTTTATGTGTGAAGGACAAGAAAGGCCTTATGTCATTTTTAGCATCAGACCCTTCCTACAAGTCAGGGTTTGGCATTCCCAACGGGATAGCAGATATACCTTCTAAGATTTTCTACTTCATGCCAAATTTCATAACAGAGCCATGGAGAAACATCATGAATGATACAAATTCACTGTGATACCCTAGTCATTTCTGCTTCTCTGGAAGATAAACTTGTCTTCGGATAAAGAGTAGCACTGGGAAAAAAGGAATAAAAATAGATGTGCCATTCAGATTCTCCTTTGTTAAGGGAATCTTCCAACTCAGTCTTCAATACCTTTTCTTGAATCTAGGAAAGCAACCATAACTGGAGAAAGGACACATCATTTTGACTTCTGGGTGTAAGTAGTGTTCACTAGGTCCACATAAACTCATTCTATAAAATACAGTTGAATTGTATGGAAGACATCACAGCAAGGCTTGATTTACTACTGCAAACTCCGTCTGCCATAGACAAGAATGTTCTCAGCATTTCTTGTTCGAAAAGCAGTGCTGTATTCTCAAATTCACATTCTGTTACTAGTACTATGTCACATAAACTCAAATTTTTCCCTTGAATTCTTCATATTTCCTGTGAGAACAGGGACTAACTGTCTTTATTTTTAAAGCATTTCCTAATAAATGTTAATTTTTAATTAACTACCTTTTTTTTTAATAGAATAATTCAAGTCATAGCATTGAGCTTGTCACTGAATAGCAAGTCACTTAAGGAAGAAAAATTAAAAAACSAAGAAGATGTAGAAATCAATGTTTTACTATGGAATACCCATTGACCCTCAACAAGAAAARTATGAATTAATTTTACAGCATTCCACATTTTTCTATAAAATTAAAGTGGTAATCTTTCTTTCTCTATTAGGAATAAAAAGATGCAGACAAGTTTTAATTTAACAAACCCTTGCTTTGTGTGCAAGGAATGCACACAAAGAAAATTAAGAAGAACCTGTCTTGTAAGGAAATGTAGTTTTATACAAGGCCTTTTAAAAGAATAGTGATGCATTTGTACGGGACCACACTGTAATCCAGACCTAGTACTTCCAACACCATCAAGGACTTTTTCAACAGCTCTGCTTTTAGTTAATGCCGATCACCCTCAAAGTTCAGACTTGCTCAAATGGAGTAGCAGAACATCTTAAGTATGGCAAACACCCATAAGCTCTAATTTTTTACCCAAGAAGGTGAGAAAGGCAAAGTTCCTCCTCATGTATACTAGTGAAAACAACTTGAAAATAGCTACATTCAGAGTACCCTACAGGTGCTTCAAGAATGCTTTAAGTATTAAATTAAACTGTTGATGTTTCCAGTGCAGAAAAAACCAAACTTAAGCCTGAATATCTGTCGTGTCACAGCAGTGAAGAACTAGGCCTGAAATTTTCCGTTGAAGTGCAAAGCCCTTCCTAAAATCAAGAGCTTAAAGAGTTACCTACTTTTAGAGGAAATTTCAAAGCAAGGCTTTTGCTAAAAGTGTGGTTAAAAAGAGCAAAATTAGWTATGTTGCTTCATATGTAGCTGTGAATGACTTAGACTGCAGTACCTGGAGCATATTGCCATTTCAGTGGTGCTAAATTCAGACTTCATATAGACATATGTCAATTATTGTATTGTATTTAAAATATTTCAAACATTTGTATTAGATCTGAGTGTGGAAGTGGGCTAATATTACTTCATTTGCAATTATTATGGCTACTTATTTCAGTAATTTTTCATCGACACCACACAGATTCATCAGTTCATCCAAAGTAGTTAACTCTGACAGTAGTTGTTGTTGTTCTTGTTGTAAGGGGAAGTTTTGGATTTTTCTCTTCTTTTAAGTTTTTGCCTATATCTTTTAAAAAAATTCCTAAAAAAGCAGCACTGACTACACTTTTTATAAGATTTAATTTTCTTTTCCTAGCTCTTGTTAGAGCTAGAGAATTCTTTCCTACTTTTGTTGCCTGGTCCTATCAGGGCTTTAATATGAAATATAACTGTTCTGCCTATCCTGACTCACTGTAAACTACTTAAGGGCCTTCAAAAAACAGCACAAAACCCCTACAACCCATATATACATGTAAACACTTAGGGAACCCCTACCAATGAGAACAGCTTTCAGCAACAATGAGTCAGACTAAGGGAGTATGATGGTATTTACCGAACTCAAGCAACTCTTTGAAGTCTAAATTCTCCTGGAAATTCAATTTTCTATTTGCGTCACTCRTTAGTTCTTAAGAAAAAGCCTCAGGATTGAAATTCTATCTTCCTCCAATTATTGCTACTTTTTTTTCTATTTGATCTAATAAACTTCTATACATTTGCTGGGAACTGGAATTCCTGACAGCTGGAATTATAAACTTAGTTTTCTTAAAGAAGACATAATCATTCACTGTCAAACACTCACTTGAAAAAATAACTATTTAATGTCTTATAATTCATATCCAGCACATATATTTTAAAATGAGATAATGTAGATAATAATTGAAAAAGATTTTGTCACAGGAAACCGCAGTAATAACTATGAGGAAGTAGAATTTTACTCTAGAAGATGCAGTAAACCAATTTGTCTACCAGACTTGGACAAGCTGAAAGTTCCTACCAGAGCAGTTCAATAATAATCAAGGAATCCACTTCTCAGATAATCCAGATATAATAGGAAAAGGAACTAGAAGACATGTATGTATCATAAGCAATACTTTTTAACAGTCTGCAGGTGACTAATCTGACGAAAGACCCATATTCTTATTTTATTGTCTATAAAGTAAAAGGCTGTGTTTTAAATAAATGCTGCTAGTATTTTATACTTGCATGTCCCTTCTGCTAGAAAACTGGAGTTGGTAATCACAAAGAAACTCAAAAGAAGTTTGAAAATTTATACTTCCTATTATGCCTATACTTACWAGCTAACCGTACTTCCTAGCTAGCCTTCCTAGGTAAGTACTCTAACAGTAGACTCTCCTTCATATCTGAGAAGCTTATCAAATCATCCATCACAATGGCACACAAACTAGAATATTCTTACATGCCCACATAACACTCTGTTGTGGTTTAACCCAGCAGGCAGCCAAACACCACACAGCCACTCACTCACTCCCTGCCGCAACAGTGGGATGAGGGAGAGAATTGAAAAAAAAGTAAAAGTTRTGGATTGAGATAAAGACAGTTTAATACAACAGAAAAGGAAGGGATAATAATAACAATAATAATAATGGTAGAATATACAAAATGAGTGAKGCACAATGCAATTGCTCACCACCCACCAACTGATAACCAAGCCACGATCTCTGCTTCCTGGGCCACGCCTCCTATTTATATACTGAGCATGATGTCATATGGTATGGAATACCCTATTGGCCAGTTGGGTTAGCTGTCCTGGCTGTGCTCCCTCCCAGCTTCTTGTGCACCTGGCAGAGCATGGCAAGCTGAAAAGTCCTTGAGTAGTTGACTACTTAGCAACAGCTAAAAACATCAGTGTGTTATCAACATTCTTCTCATACTAAATCCAAAACACAGCACTAGGAAGAAGTTTAATTCTATCCCAGCCGAAACAAGGACAGTATAGCCATAAATGAGATCATAGAATCATAGAATCATTGRGGTTGGAAAAGACCTTTAAGATCATCGAGTCCAACTGTCAACCCAGCACCCATGCCCACTAAACCATGTCCCGAAGYGCAACATCCACACGTTTTTTGAACGCCTCCAGTGATGCTGACTCCACCACTTCCCTGGGCAGCCTCTTCCAATGCCTGACTACCCTTTCGGTGAAGAAATTTTTCCTAATATCCAATCTAAACCTMCCCTGGTGCAATTTGAGGTCATTTCCTCTTGTCCTATCGCTTGTTACTTGGGAGAACACCCGCCTCACTACAGCTTCCTTTCAGGTAGTTGTAGAGAGCGATAAGGTCTCCTCTCAGCCTTCTTTTCTCCAGGCTAAACAACCCCAGCTCCCTCAGCTGCTCCTAATAAGAGCTGTTCTCCAGACCCTTCACCAGCCTTGTCGCCCTTCTCTGGACACGTTCCAGCACCTCAAGGTCCTTCTTGTAGTGAGGGGCCCAAAACTGAACACAGTATTTGAGGTGCGGCCTCACCAGTGCTGAGTACAGGGGCACGATCACCTCCCTACTCCTGCTGGCCACACTATTCCTGTTACAGGCCAGGATGCCGTTGGCCTTCTTGGCCACCTGGGCACACTGCCGGCTCATGTTCAGCCGTCTGTTGACCAGCAATCGTAACCAGAGATGGTAACCACCCGATCTCTATCCCTGAATGAGCTGTGAGATATGCAAAAAGATTTCAGTGGTTGTCCAGGTAAGCACATCATCACATGGCTGCTCCAATGCTGGGATATTGGGGCCAGTAGCCTGGAATGAGAGGGGAGGGAAGCCAAGCAGCTGGGATCCCTTTCTAGGGAAGGGGACATTGACAAAGCTATTGGAAAAGGAGCACAAGCCCTCAGCCTCTGGAGGTGACTCCTGTCAGGCGTGAAGGAAAGGTATCCTTTCAAGGAAGATGTTATATGTCACCCAGGCAAGTGGACCACCATGGAGAGAGGTATCCAGTACCTGAGGGAATTAGGCATGCTGGAGGTGATTTATGATGACCTGAAAAACGAGCAGTTATCCACAGATCCAGATGAAGTCAAGTGTACCCAGCCCCTGTGGCAGAAGTCTGTACGGAGCACACCAGCATCATAAGGAAACTCATTGGCAATAATGACCTGGAAAGGTGGAGAGGAACAAAYGGTGGATGAATTGGCTGGCCAACTCCAGGATACGAAGAAAGTCTCTCTTCCCCCCTACAAGTCTGCATCTTGACTGTAGAGAAACTGCCGGACATGATAGCTAAGAAACTGTCCCGTGAGTTCCAGCGACTCAAAGAGGATATGTCCGATTCCCCACCTGTATGGACCAGTATCTCAGCTGTCAGGAGTAAGCATCCCTCTGCTCACGAGAGAAGCTATCGTGGATACACACCCCGGGGCACCCTGTGGTTTTACCTGTGTGACCACAGAGAGGACATGAGGAAGTGGGATGGAAAATCTACCTCGATCCTAGAGGCACAGGTACGGGAGCTGGAAGGAAAAACAATCACAAAAGGGGGTTCTTCCAGGAAAACTGCTGCTCCAGTTTCCAGTGAGCAGTTCCCCAGGCGGAGCAGAAGGGCTGATTCCACTTCCAATCTTAATAAAGGGACTTCTGATTCATACTTAAAAGAAGTGGGTAGCGAATAYGATGACCAGGATTAGAGGGGCCCTGCCTCCAGCCAGGTGGAGGAAAGGGACAACCGGGTTTACTGGACTTCATGTATGTGGATTCGATGGCCTGGCACATCAGACCCACAGGAGTACAAGGCTCTCGTAGRCACCGGTGCACAGTGTACCCTAATGCCATCAAGCTATAAAGGGACAGAACCCATCTATATTTCTGGAGTGACAGGGGGATCCCAAGAGCTAACTGTATTGGAGGCTGAAGTGAGCCTAACCGGGAATAARTGGCAAAAGCACCCCATTGTGACTGGCCCAGAGGCTCTGTGCATCCTTGGCATAGACTACCTCAGGAGAGGGTATTTCAAGGACCCAAAAGGGTACCGRTGGGCTTTTGGTATAGCTGCCTTGGAGATGGAGGAACTTAAACAGCTGTCCACTTTGCCTGGTCTCTCAAAGGACCCTTCTGTTGTGGGATTCCTGAGGGTCGAAGAACAACGGGTACCAATGGCTACCACAGCGCTGCACCGGCGGCAATATCACACCAATCGAGACTCACTGATTCCCATCCATAAGCTGATTTGTCGACTGGAGATCCAAAGAGTGATCAGCAAGACTCACTCACCTTTTAACAGTTCTATATGGCCAGTGCAGAATGATATGCAAGATGCAAGTCTCAATACTAAAAATCCTTAGCAATTTTAAGAACTGAAATGTTAAGCCATAAGTGRTGTTATTCTTCAGTAACATCAGGCTTCAACAAAAAAAATTTGATCACAAAATCAATTTCTCTGTGAAACAGTAGAGCAATTTAAACATCTTTTATGTTAGTTGATTTTTGTTTGTTCCATTTTAGACCTCCTTCTTATAGTAAGTGATCCCAAGGATTTTCCCTCAGCAAGGGAGAAAAAGATGCCTGTGATTGCCTTCTGATGCAGTTTTTCCTGAAAACAATACCTGCAATTTATTGTTAACAAACTATTCCCATTAACTAGTGATATGAAGTATGTACAAAGCTTGAGTTTTTGCAACGTACATTCCTTGATTGGTGGAAGTTTGACARAAACTCATTCTTTTACTCCTTTTCTTCCTCTGGATCTTCCTATACTATGACAGAAATAGAAGTAAATAGGTGTAGGAAGTTATGGAATAGAAGATATCTTTTCTTTTCAATTTGATTTACAGTGAAGATAYGGTATGTGCATGATATTGAAATCTTCCCTTGTGGAAAAATTGAAAGAGTCCCTGTTTACTTCTATACTAACTTTTCTATTAAATCAATGGGGAAAAACACTTGTATATATCAATAGAAGAAGGATTAAATACTCATGGCTTAGACAGATGTACTCTTCGCTGGGTAAAAAACTGGCTGGACGGCCGAGCCCAGAGAGTTGTGGTGAACGGAGCCAAATCCGGTTGGCGGCCAGTCACGAGCAGAGTTC
>JASVER010000171.1:1191774-1206136 GCA_030449065.1 Oceanodroma leucorhoa
GTTGGACTTGATCTTAGAGGTCCTTTCCAACCTTAATGATTCTATGGTTCTGTGTCGTACTTTTCACATTAATTACTTAAAAATATCTTAAGAAAGTCAGCATAATCCAAAATAACACCCAAATAATTAAGTTCTCCTGGGGAAAAAATATTTTTTAAAAAGGCCAGCAAACTATGCTAGTTTGTAATAAACTCTTAGTCTGGTGCACTAAGTGCTTTTCTCTATCACATCAGGAGAATTGTCTTCCTGCCAGTACTACCTCCTGCAACATTGAGAATGATATTTTATATATATTTTACTAACCTAAGTTAGGAGTCAGGAGTTCCTTTCCAAAGCGGTCAGATAATCAGCATCAAGGATTTAGAAATACTAAAAAAAAAAAAAGGTAAGGGAAGGAGAATTATCACTTATATTGGGTTTTTATCTACTCTAAATGACAAAAAAATAAATCTGTTGTACTTTTACAGCAGTAGATACAAATTCATGCCTGAAACAGTAGCTCCAAGTACTCAGAGATCTGGTTTCTACCTTGCAGGTAAAGCTTTTTAAGAAAGAAAAAGTCTTCTAACCCCCCAGTATCCTTTCCCCCTATGTTTTCCATCTTGTCACAACATTTATGCATCCAGTCCCAAACTTCCTCTCTTTCTTTCCCCAGAAAGTGAGGTATAGAAGGGCTGACATTTCAGAGGACTCTAGACTCCTCCACTTTTTTACATGGTTTTTAGAAGAACAAACACGATCTGCATCTGGTACTATTAATGTGCTAATCATCCAAGAAAGAAGGCAATTTCTATGTTCTGTTTTCCAGAATATTAAGAAACCAGTCAGTCTCAGTAGGCCTTGACTGAAGAATTTCTTTTCCTTCATCACCGAAGCCTTATTTCCCCAGCCCATTAATAACCTAGTTTGTTTGTTCCAAAGAAAGGATCAGCCTGCAAGCTAATCAGTTCAGATCCTGTGACATTATTGGAAAGGAAAATGTTGGGCAATAAACCAGTGTTATAGGCCCTACCTACRTATTTTTTAACAAATAGGATTTACAAGGCAAATAAATGTTTTCTGGCAGCAGTTGCAGAGTTATTTTCGAATGTCAGGCACATCATGGGTGAAATTATACAGTCTGTGATTTGCTCTGAAGAACACTTTTCTTCAAAATAAATTCTGCCACTGGATTTATAGCCAAACAAGCCAACAAAATCTTACAGGCTCTTCCACACCCATAACATTAACTTCCAAAGTATATACAGTAAATGCATTATGCTATGCCAGACACTGTGTGGGCAGTGTTATATTTATATTTCAGTTACTACCATAAATACAAAAAAGTCTAACATTGGTTTTACTATGAATTGTACATTTTCAATACATAAAAACATTTCCTCAGTGAATGTTGTATCTGAACTCTCAGTATCTATTATGGCCTAACAAAAATGTTTCCCTGTGCTGTTTGTATATTTTATCTTATCATACATATGTTCCATTGTATAATTTGAGTGCTTGTTTACTCCAAACCACATGTTGGCCTGATTTATGCCCCTGATGGAAGCCATAATAATGACCTTTTGCATTACTTTTAAGTAATTTGTTTGTGTTAGTGGGTTTCTGCATATCTATTTAATTTGTATGTGTTTTCCTGAACATTAGTTGCTGCAGTATTTTTGATATTTCTGTTGGTTTTAACAGACCTTGCTGTGTTGGTGGTACTGTAAAGCCAAAAAAAAAACCCACAAAAGTTTCTGTAGTGGCATTCCAATATCCAAATGAATCAATGGCTAAAGGTGCTCTCCRCCTTCAGAGAGCCTGCCAAGAAATAGCCACTGAAGAAATCCCTAGAGAAATGAAGGTAGAGACATAAAATTGTCTCTTGAGATACAGAATATTAGAAAAGAGAAAAGGGAAAGACCACCAGTTCTCAATAAGGCCAAAAGCAATCTCAGTGCATGGCACAAAGAGCAAAATCTGCCTGTTCCATGGATTTATGCACATAGGTGTGTCGAGTTCCCACTGGAAGTTTGGGCAAACTAAAATTCAAAAGTCTGTATAAGGTTATGACTCTCAGCAAACCTCTGAATGTATCTGAAGGCAGAGTTTACACATGGMATTCCTGCTGTATTACGAAGTTATCCTGAAGAAAATACATTCGGATTTAATAAAACTCTAATGGTTCAAAGCAGAGGCCATTCTTAAGGGAAAGGAAAGAAAATAAGGAGTAAAGCTCCACAGATCTCCATAAAGGGGGTTTGAACAATTAGCCATTAGCACATGACAGAAATCTGGGTTAGAGAGAAACAAAGTCTCATGAATGAATGTCCACTCATACTTCATGGATTCTTTCTTCTCCTACCGGAAGTCGCTTCTGGCTTCTTCCTGACTGCATTTCTCTTTTCAGACTTCACACCAACRTATGAAGAAGCATGTTCTGGACCCTAGGCTTTCCCTAAATTATATAGGAAGTGTTACATCTGAATAGGTGTATTATTCATTATTGATGCTGGACACTCAAGAGAGATGAGGGGCATCAGGTTTAGAACCCTAGCTGAGAGTGTAGAAGTTCAAGATGGACTATTAATAAGTGCAGAAAGCAGAACTTAAAGCAGGTAACCAACAGCCAAGCTAACTGGTTAGGAAACTAAGCAACAGTTACTACAGCTTGAAGGCTTATAATTTGTATCAAGAACAATAATGGCTAGTATTGCTGTATCAGAAGGTAGTCATTGGGAAGTGTGTTTACTGATGTCCCAGCAATTTTGATGAGAATCATTTTAATAACTCTAAGTAATTCAAAAGGACAAAACACTAAGCTGAGTCCACTTAATTATAATGAAATCAGTCTGTATATGCACTCCCTAGTGCCAGAGGTGCACTCACTGTTCTCATTCACTGATGGTGAGCTCAAATTCTTGTTTCCATTTAGTGTTTTCTCTTTGCCATGGCACATTTAAGAAAATTAATTAAAGRACTGGAAGAAATTTAAACAAATGCATTTTCTTTAAACACAGGATTAAAAAGAAAAAAGCCATTACARTCAGTTGTTATGCTTATTACAATTGCCCATCTATTTTGTCATTCTCATTAGATGTGAAGAAGCAATGACACATGGCCACTTCAGAGGCTTGTGGAAAGATTGAATGCCAGAGATAAAGTAGGTAGAGCTAGAGGAAAACAAAGTTAAGGCAAGGAAGGCTGAGCCGATAGGAAGAAACTCCTTATTTTCTTTCCTTTCCCTTTCTTAGCTGATCTCTTTACTACTAATTCTTAACTCCAAAACATGTAACTAATGATACTTTTTCTATGAGTTCCCCTTTGTTGTATTACCTGTGCCTTATTTATTTTGAGGTGAAGCTTTTTTGGGCCAGAATCTGAATCTTCCACTTCTATATTTTTATGCCTAGCAGAATGGGACCTGATTTTTATTAGTCTTTGTTAGAATGAAAAACAATTACTATTTAGTTGGGATTCAGTGAAGTCACTTTCATATTACATGTCCAGCAGACATCAAAGTGAAAATGAAAGTTGCAAACCAACAATTTTACAGAGCAATATGTTGCATATGAGATACTTTCTGTAAAAAGGCTCTCAGTGAAGAATTAGACACATTTTTCATTCTACTAGCCTATCATCATTTTAGATATGTGTTCTTATGGTTTTTGCATGAATGCCTTTTGAAAGAATGGACTGTAACTCCAAAGATGACTATATGATGGAAAATTTGAGTAATAGTTCAATGATTTTATAAACTATATAGTTATGCAACACACATTGTTCCCTCAAGTTCTGCCAGATAGCTCTACATTAATTTCAGAAATACTGCTGGTAGCTGGTTAAAATTGCTATTGTTTTGAAAGCCAAACTTCAAGAATGCTCTATTTCTTGCATTACAAAAAAACCTAACACAAGAATTTTCTGCTTCTTGCACAAATTTTGATCAGATTGTAGGTCAATAACATTAAGAAAGCAGACAATAACATAATTGTATGCATTCTGTAGGGATCCTCATTTCCATTGTGCTTCATTTCTTCTTGTTCATACTAACAGAAGTATAGTGAATATTTACAATCCCACTTATCAACACCACACCTACAAATGTTCACAAAGACAGTAATGAAAAATATCACCGATTTGGAAAGTGTTCATAACCAGTTTTTTGGTAATATGTTAATTACTTTTCTTTCCCCGGTGCTTATCCTCTTGATGGTACCATAGAAACCAATCACTTCATTTTACACACTGCATTTTGTAAATTAAGCCAATACATCTTTTTGTAAGCTAGCCTGTAAGTCTCTTAGCATCCTAACAGTCCTTCTGTATCCTGACTATTATTTGTATTAATTTTCCTTGAACACTGGTAATCAGAGCTATGCCGAAGATTAGGTAACAAGCATTAAAGTATGTATAATTATCTGCATGACTATGGATAAGACTGCTTACAGACCGAGGTTTTGAAAAATTTGATCTTCCGTTATGGGCAATTATAATGAACAAAGCTTTGACTGGGCCTGCTCCACTTTGCAGCAGAGGAGCATGAGAACATCTGGTGTACATTTCTGAGGGACAGGTATGCAGTTAGCCAAAATAYTCCCATCTAAATTATGGAAGATGTAAGTGAATAATCATTTAAAAATATGTGAGTTATGTACAGTGAGAGTGTATGTTTCAAATATGACTGAGRCATATAAAAGACATACTTCAAAATTCTTATTTCTTACCGGCAAGTATAGAGACAAAGAAGATTTAAGTTTTGAATCATCAGTATTAAGGAAAATGGAATCCTTATTCCCAAAGGTGTCTCATCTACCACTGAAGATTGCTTCCTCTACTTCTGATGTGTTATGCTTGTGTATGAATGTATATAGTTTACTCTGAAACATCAGAGTACTCCTGCCCAAAATAAATTCTTTTGGGACTTAATAAATATTATAATGCGTTACATTTTTCTTATGAACTAGCTCACAATGAATAGAATTTGATGTTTCAATCATCTGAGTTCAAATAAATGTTTTATTAGGCTTCTAGTTTCCAAGACTGTATCTAAAATGATATTACACTTCCACAACTGAAGAACGAATGACATTTAAAATCTACCAGTTTTATGGAATAGGAAAATTAGAAAAAACTATCACTCGAATAAGCAAATTAATTCTCTTTTACAAATCATCAACTCAGTTACATTTTTCTTTGTTCAAACTGCTACGTAGCCAAAACCACACATTTTCATTCAGTAAGTCTACCCTTTTATCTAAACAATTCCTAATGATTTCTCTGGTAGTTTTCTATTAATCCATATACAAGGGTCTCAGACAGAACATATTGCTTTCTCTCAATCTACGTAATCATAGAATCATAGAGTCATAGAATGGTTTGGGTTGGAAGGGACCTTTAAAGATCATCTAGTTCCAACCCCCTCTGCCATGGTCAGGGACACCTTCCACTAGACCAGGTTGCTCAAAGCCCCATCCAACCTGACCTTGAACACTCCCAGGGAGGGGGCATCCATAGCTTCTCTGGGCAATCTGTTCCAGTGCCTCACCACACTCATAATGAGGAATTTCTTCCTCATATCTAAACTAAATCTGCCCTCTTTCAGTTTAAAGCCATTAGCCCTTGTCCTATTACTACATGACCTTGTAAAATGTCCCTCTCCAACCTTCCTGTAGGCCCCCTTCACATTCTGGAAGGCTGCTATAAGGGCTGCCCTGAACCTTCTCTTCTCCAGGCTGAACAACCCCAACTCTCTCAGCCTGTCTTCATAGGAGAGGTGTTTCAGCCCCCTTGATCATCTTCATGGCCCTCCTCTGGACTCGCTCCAAGAGGTCCACGTCCTTCTTACACTGGGGGCCCTAGAGCTGAACACAGTACTCCAAGTGGTGTCTCACGAGAGCGGAGTAGAGGGGGAAAGTCACCGCCCTCAACCTGCTGGCCATGCTTCTTTTGATGCAGCCCAGGATACGGTTGGCTTTCTGGACTGCAAGCCTACATTGCTGGGTCGTGYTGAGCTTCTCATCAATCAACACCCCCAAGTCCTTCTCCTCAGGGCTGCTCTCAATCCATTCTCCGTCCAGACTGKATTTGTGCTTGGGATTGCCTCAACCCATGTGCAGGACCTTGCACTTGGCCTTGTTGTACTTCATGAGCTTTGCAGGGGCCTACCTCTCAAGCCCGTAAAGGTCCTCTGGATGGCATCCCTTCCCTCCAGTGCAGTGTCGACTGCACCACACAGCTTGGTGTTATCGGCAAACTTGCTGAGGGTGCGCTCAATTCCACTGTCCATGTCACCGACAAAGATGTTAAACAGCGTCAGTTCCAATACTGACCCCTGAGGAACACCACTCTTCACTGGTCTCCACTTGGACATTGAGCCGTTGACCGCAACTCTTTGAGTGCGGCCATCCAGCCAATTCCTTATCCACCAAGTGGTCCATCCGTCAAATCCATGTCTCTCCAATTTAGAGACTTTCTCAAACTCAGGGGTAACAAAGAATACCTTTACAATAACTAATGCTATACAATGTCTATATGGATTTTTTTTTTGCCTTTCTGACATTTATTCTTAACCTAGGCTGCAAAAAACATACAGCATGACCATGGTGGAATGCATTTCCCTGACAACACCTGCTACAAGGATTACAGAGTAACTGATGGTGACAGACCAGATTTTATACTAACAACTTTTACTGACTAGATGTTGAGTACAGGTACAGTTTATTAAARAATGGAGGGAATTTTTTTGGTTTGCTTTGAAATGGCCTTATATTTTATTTTAGAAGAGCAGCCTAAGAGAGCATTTGCACTTTACATCACCTTTTTCCAAGACTAGGAAACATCACATGAAAATAAACAAAAATTGGAGGGAGTCAATTTTAAACTTCAGCTYTGCATAAATGCTTATTTTGTTAAAGAGTTAAAGAGTCTGCTAGAAAGAGCAGTCCTGCATGTGTGAATTGCAGACACTTTGGCATTTTTTATTTGTGCCTGGTGAAATGAAAAAAAAAAATAATTTCTAGTTACAGTGTTAGCTCTCATAGAAATATTCTTTTACAAATCATAGTTAAATTGCATAACTTACCTTGGTGTTCTTATTTGAAAATAGCAGGAGCACTGTTGAGAAATCAAGTTCATCTGATATGAATGTATTAACAAAGCAAAAATATTTTTCTCTACTTATATGCATTGGTAAATTATCTGTATGCATAGATACCATGGCATCCACATTTGTGAACTGTGAATAAAACTGTTACCTGTAACTTTAAAGTTAACTAAGATATTAAAATCATTGCAAAGAGATCAAGATTTAGAATTACTAGAGAAAACATGGTTTCTGAAATAATGCATTTTTTAACTACCACTATCTTTTACAACATGATTTAAGAAAAATATATCTAGAAATTAGGATTTTGAGATAAAACAAACAAACAAATATTTTCTTCCTCATAACCTGAGATTATAATCCAGAATACCATGTGAGTTATTGGCCAAAATCTTCTCCTGGTTATGCCATAGCTACTTATAGATTTTAATGACAAATTTGTAATATTTTGGTTATGTATGTGCATTAATAAAATCAGTTCTCTTCCTTTTGCTGAAGTAAAATGGATCCAGCTACAGCATCTTGTTCGAATAATAATACATTACATTAGATGTCTAATTTATGTCATCTTAATTATGCTTTACACCATTGTTATTCAATTACTATCATATCTCAACTAGCAACTAAGTAATTAAAGCATAAAAAAGAATTAGTGTTTTTTTAACCCCCATTTCTAATGAACAGCTTGTATAGACTACCAAATTACATTTAGCTGCTTATTTATAGATTTTTCTTCCCTGTTCCCCAGAGTACAATCAGAACACCTGACATGCCTTAGAAAATATATCCACTGATATAACATGTACAAAACTATGTTCATTTAAGGCGGGAAGTATAGAGTAATTAAGCAAGACGCCTTCATTTATACAAACTCTTAGGAACAGAGCTCACAGTGAAACCTAGATCTCTTGAAATGCAGTTCAACACACAGAGCATTAGACTTATTGCCTATAAATAAGGCACAACACACAAAACAATAGACATATTTTTTTTAATTTGAAGGTCAAAAGCTTTTTCCTCTTGCTACAAGCTATTTTTGACCAAAAAAAAAAATCTATCTATTGTTAATAGAATAGTCCCTGATAACATTGTACCTGTACAAACTATGAAAATTTGGCTATATTTTGGAAAGTTTATGCCACAGACATTTGTCTGAGAAAATGATTTTGCATTTTGTCTGATCCATCATAAATGAGTATAAGAGTTTGAGGTATAGTAAACATTATAGTAAGACATGAATGCAGGTTAAACATCCTACATAATAGACACCAAATAGAGTAGATCAGAGTTATATTCTCCAAAGCTGTGAAATTAAAGAGTATGAAWCAATATTCACAATGACTCCAACTTGCTTTAAAAGAGAATTTTGGCATCTCAAGAGATTGCCTCCATACTTGTGATCTTCTTTTGTTTGTTTGTTAAATCCAGATTTCTTACTTTAAATTTGACCTGGAACTCCAGATAGATAATTTCCTTTTTTTTTTTTCTTCCCCTTACACTATTGCCTACTGGGAGGCAGAATTATTTCCTTACCTTCAAGAAAAAGCTGAGGTAGCACTAATGCAGTCCATAAGAATTATGTTTGTTTTGTTTTCCTCTTTTGCAAGTTAGATTGTGAGCTGACATTAGTATGACAGCACTATTCTGGCTTATTGAAATATGCTACAACGAAAAATACTCACTAAAAAGAAGCTTGCTTTCTAATTTTTTATTATTTCTTTTGCTGCAGCAATAGCTTTCTATTGTCCAATAGAAACCTTAGGATTATCATAGGGAAAATTAGGTATAAGTAGCTCCAACAGAGTTCAGGGAAAGTTATATAAAGATATATGTTATGCAATGCTAAGCATTTAGAGCCTGAATACAACCAACTTTAACCACTGAGATTTACACAATTATTAAMAATCAGAGAGGCAGTAAGACAAATCAGAAAGGTTCATCTTGCACTGTATTCTTGAGATTTGGTCTTAGATGATTTGGAGGGGTTTTTTTAAGATCTGTTTCTTTCAAACAGCTAAAAAAATAATTTCTATTTCAGAGCAAAGATTACTATGCATATAAGTTCTTTATGATAGCTATGAAAGATTACCAGCATGGAACAGTATAACAAATTCCAGAAATTGTCCCACATACTACATTTGTGAATATGTGCATCTACCAAAGAATTTTCATAAATATTTTTTGCATATGCTGAAAAGTTACTTTAAATAATATTCTGGTAGCATGACATTTTAAAATAATTAACACCTGGCATTTAATTTGAGTGAAGTATCATGTTGGCACCCTGTCACAATGATATCCCTTGAATTGATTAATTAAGGTTAGGAGGGCTGAAAATACCAAATAAACTTTAATCTGAGATAAATGAATTTTGTTGGCAGTTAAATATGACAGGAAATTGAGGCTGACAAAGTAAGTCCAGCAGCAGAACAGTGGAACAGTCCCGTAAAATAACGCTAGAARCAAAAGGGAAACTCTTGCATTCATTATTTTCTTCTATTTATATTTTATTTGAATGTCTACAAAATTTATATAAAAGTCTATCAAAAGATTCCAAGAACTATGGTTCTGTTAATGAAGAGAAACTAAGAATAAAACTTTTTTCCCAGTTTAGAAACACTGGGGAGAAAAAAAAATCTACTCGAGACAACTATTTATCTTATATCGATTAAACCTTAGTTTCTCATCTATGAGGGGAAAAAATGKTTTTTTTTCAGATGGCCTGACAAATGGAAAGTTTGTAACTACTTTGAAATACATGAATTCTTAAATTTGAAGGCTTCCAGAAAATGCATCTCCAGAAAACCCCTTTTTCATGTGAATTTAACTCCTGTTTGAAAGTGCAACTTCTGTGAATATCTGTAGCTATGTAATACAGGGTAAAAAGTGCAGAGAAGGGATGCAAAAAATTTAGGGATCCAGGATATAAATTGGACTATACCAACATAAAGTGTTTGCTCATTGGATATCATGAATATAAAACTGTTTCTAACACCACTCAATCTTCTGAACCTCAGTGAGAAGATAAATTAAAAAACAAAACAAAACAAAACAACAAAAGGAATAGTTGAGGTACCCTGTGGTGGATGAAGTCTTACTTTGGTTCATTATTTTCCACTTTCAGAAAATAAATTCTGATCAACAGTCCAGGAAAAAAAACCRCCACCAAACAAACAAAAAACCGAAACCCAAAACCCTATTGTAAAAATCTCTTTCTTATAGGGAAGCACTATAAGTTCCTTGAGATCCAAGCACAAAATGGTGCTAAARCCAGTAGAAAAAAAGAGGAATTACAGGCCAAGAAATAACTGTTTGCTATTGGCTACTATAAGAAACTCAAGGAAGTCTCTACGCTCACCTTTCACTTAGGGCTCAAAAYAAATTCTCAGGAAAACTGTACTACCTAACGCACCTGTCTAGGATTTATTTTTTCCCCCATGTTAGTTTTTCCTGAGTTCTATAAGCAAAGGTGTATGATATCAACCCAGAGAATCCTTACCAAAGAATTGACAGGTTTCACTAAAACARTTCTCTAAACCTTGATAGCCAAAAGATGTATATTACTTCCTTCCTTTGGAGACTACAGGATAAAATGTTGCCACACAACAGCACTTTGCTGGCTGCCCTTGAAGCCACTAGCATGCATACTAATACTCAATACAATGATGACATTCAGACTGCTTTGAGTAATTTAGAAAACCAAGACAAGCTTTCAGAGTACTCATTCAAACACCTTGCCAACATTATGCACTCCATTTTCACTCACAACTAATTTCTTTAACCAGCACTTCCCCCAAACTACAGGATTATCTATGGGAATACCTATGGATGCTAAAATGGCTCCACAATATGGCATTATTTTACAAACCACCCTGAAGAGGAATTTCCTGGTAACTCCAACCAAACCTATGCTATACCTCAGAAATGTAGACAACTTCATCATCTTGACTGAAAGCATGGATTTCTTTTCAAGTTGTGCCAGGAATTTGGTAATCATCACCTCTTCAGACTGTCTTTGGAATATTCTTACATCAGCATTAATTCACTAATTTGCAAAATAATTTGCAAAAACAATAACTTATAAACAAAAACATAGAATATCAACTAATTAATATGTCTATTTTATACCAAAGTCTACTTTCCAAAACACATACCCCTCAAAAGCTGTAACATGACCATACCATCCAGTATCACTGCATTTGCTCTGAGGTTTAGATTATACTCAGAATGCTCACTTCAGTCACCTCAAGAGGATTGTTATTTAATAAGGGCAGTCCTCTAACAAAAGAGATCACATACTGTTGAAAGAGCCACTTGAACACCATGTGAAGAATTACCTCTATACAAAAAGAAAATCCTCGCTGATTACTCACTTCAGGTGTCCACATAACTTCTTGTCTCAATGCCATAACTGAAAGCAGCTACAACCTGGATGAGAGATCTTTTTGAAAGTACTCATCTCAGCCTTTGAAAAGTGTCACCCTACCCCCACTCAAACTCAGCTACATCCTCAGTAGCAAATTCCCCGTGGTCCAAATTACACTAATTGTTGCACTGACACATGCCTAACCACAAAWTTTAAATCTTTACCATCATCTCCATGCAGCCACAATAAATACTTTTAGATGGGAACCCTCAAAACATTCCTGAATTTATACTTGCATTTTCCATGAGTGTAATATGCTTCACACTGTGCACAAAATATTATCATGGTTACCCTATGTAGGTAAAACTAAAAAATGGCTGTTCATAAAACTGACCACACATTGACAGTCAATAAAGGATAAAGTAGTCATCTCTGAGGGAGCATCCATTTCTCATAAAATGGATCATGATATACCTGATCACTCCATCCAAATCCTCAAGGGARGGCAACACAAACATCTCCCAAAGAAAAGGCTGGAAACCACATAAAATGGCTTGACTATTGCCTCAACAGCAATATTGTTCTTAAACCACATTACATTACCTATTTCTTCACTCTCTAATTCTTCTGGGCTGCTCACGTCTTTGTTTCCTCGGCATAAGTACATTAGGTATCTAAAAAGCATTATTTCTTTCTTTTTTTCCTTTCTTTCCTCCCTCTAATTTCCCCCTCCTCAACATTAACAACCTCTCTGCTTCACAGTTAATAAGAGTTTGCCTTCAAAGATGGTCTAACTAGTATGTTTCTAACTAAACTTTGAGCAGCTTGTTCTCAACTTGTATTTAATTTTGAAACTGTTGCTTTTATTTCAAACACGAAGAAAGTCTGTGTGCCTAAAGTTTGTCCATTTTTTTAAGGACAGTAGTTGGTCTAATGAAAGATATGAAATCTGCCTGCAAGCCTTAACCAATCTGCAAAATCTTAAAACATTAGCTTTTGCTTTCTGAGATATTTTAGGCTAAGAGYCCCGCAATTTAGTCACAAAGTCATAAAAACCATGAACTACATTTAGCAATGCCTAAAAAGTCAACAGAAGTTTTACCTGGGGAGTGAACTCAGGATTAGAATTAGCAACTATGATATGTAACCTTTCATATCATAGGAAAAGGGTAAGGATACAATTCTTTCTTTGAATTTTACACAATGCAGAACAGAATAGATCAYCACATCCTAATGGAAAAATTTTGACAAAAGACACAAAAAGCTTAGAGAGCCCTTCTTAGAAAAGTGAATTCGGTGAACAGTGTTCAAACTGGCAAAATTACTTCCAAAAGTGCACAATGTCTCAAAAAACTGCAAGGAACATTGCTGTACATAGTTCGTTATTGGGCACAAATTCTTCTTCCATTATATTTAGTTTCGCCTTTAATCTGGATAGGCAAAGAATCAGGACCTTGATCTGGTCGCTTACTTTTCTTATGATAATCTTGTTTATATCAAACTCTCCAACTTGGCAAAGCAATTAAACATATATTCAAGTATTTTGTTCAATCAAGTCTAAAGTTAATGAAAGAAAGTTGTATTTTTAAGCATATCTTGAAGAAGTCAAATATATTTATTTATATTATTTATATTTATTACCTGATAATCAGCAACATTAAGAAACATAGATTTAATTAATTTTTACAAATACAGTTTTGTGGCAGCTTTAGAGATGCTTCTTTAACAGATAGTACCATTTCATTGTAATTATAACCTACTGACTTATTTTGCAGTCTTTCCATATAAAATGCAGAACAGGTGTCAAAAAGGTCAACAGTATTCAACTCCTCCTGTTTCATCTATGTCAGTAAACAGAGTTTTTATTCCAAATTAGAGCAAAGCATTTTATATATAAAAGGACCAAATCCTGTTTTGCTTTACTGAGGCAAATAATCTGATTTACTTCAATAGCGCTACTTGAACTTAATGCAGTGTGTCATTTCTCATTTGATACTTAACTGCTGGATTATCATTTGGAGTCTCTCCATTCTTTGTTTTTGTTTTTTCCCCCCACCTTTCTATTTAATTGTTTTATTTGCTACAGGCTCTACTACTTAATATTTCTATATCCAAGAAGACAATATTGCAAATCATTTATAGCAATATGTGAAAACATTCAAACTACAGGTTTAAAAAACAGTAACTGTGGCCAAATTACAGGAATAAATTCTTGGAAGTGAAAAATCTGAAGAGTACTATTACAACCATACATTAAAACATGTAAAGACAACAGTCAGATTGAAATGTAACTGTGGAATATTACTAGTTTCTGGGGATTTTTAAATAATATTTTAAAGAAAAGAAGTATGCAGGATATGATACACTTGAGAAACCAATAGACTAATTTTTTTTTTTTGTAGGTTGAGCCTGTATTTCCAAAAGTATCTTAAAGCTTTGAAAATCCGTTTTACTCAAAGTTTACATAGAATAGAATAGAATAGAATAGAATAGAATAGAATAGAATAGAATAGACTATTTCAGTTGGAAGGGACCTACAACGATCATCTAGTCCAACTGCCTGATCAATTCAGGGCTGACCAAGTTAAAGCATGTTATTAACAGCATTGTCCAAATGCCTCTTAAACACTGACAGGCTTGGGGCATCAAMCACCTCTCTAGGAAGYCTGTTTCAGTGTTTGACCACCCTCTCGGTAAAGAAATGCTTCCCAATGTCCAGTCTAAACCTTCCCTGGTGCAGCTTTGAACCACTCCTACACATCCTATTACTGGATACCAGGGAGAAGAGATCAGCACCTCCCTCTCCACTTCTCCTCCTCAGGAAGCTGTAGAGAGCAATGAGGTCGCCCCTCAGCCTCCTGTTCTCCAAACTAGACAAGCCCAAAGTCCTTAGCCACTCCTCATAGGACATT
>JASVER010000171.1:1207816-1230180 GCA_030449065.1 Oceanodroma leucorhoa
AACCTCTTCCTCTTCGATTATGGGGGGTTTACTCTGCTCCCCATCCCCATCTTCCAGCTCAGGTGGAGCCCAGAACTGCACACAATATTCAAGGTGAGGCCGCACCAATAGTACCCAGTATGACCTTCTCCACAATTTTTCCAGAAACAGAGTTTAGACTAATAGGTTTGTAGTTCCCTGGGTCTTCCCCTTCACACCCTTTTTGTAGATTGGAATAACATTGGCTCGCTTCCAGTTAGTGGGAACCTCCCCAGACTCCCAAGACCTTTGGTAGATGATTGAGAGGGGTCCTGCCATAACATCTGCTAGCTCCTTCAGTACTCTGGGATGAATCCCATCAGGCCCTATGGACTTGTGAACATTCAGCTGATACAGCTGGTCCCTTACAATTTCAGTGTCCACAAATGGAAAGTCACTGTTTCCACACTCGTGGTCCTCTGACTSAAGGTACTGGGCAGCCCAAACAACTTTCTCTATAAATGGTGTAGAAACACAATTTTATTTGCTGGTGGGTTTATAACTCTCAGCCTTTCATTAGTAAATGTACTAAGTGATTTGCAGATGCAGACACATTACTGCAAAGTATGACGGTTAATGGTGAGACAAAAAAAAMCCCAAAACGCCAAAATCCCAACRCAGTGCACTGAATAAAAAAAMCCCTCAGTAACCTTTCAACTGACCTTAAAGTGAGTTCAGATGTACCTGTGGAAGCAAGACTTCATATTGATTGTATACAACTTCTATAGATAATTACTGCCTTGATATGATTAGATCACACTATTCTAAGGCCAAAATGTTTAACAGAATTTCTGCAGTACATTCTGTCCCAGGACTGTACACTTTCCCTGCATAATGTCTCAATCAAAAGCCCAATTCCATTTTCTAGACTATTATGTAAATGATCTTAGTTTTTAAGCTTGAAAATATGGACTAGAATCCACCCCAAACTGAGGGTACCTTTGATAAGGAAGTTTTCTTTTAGGAATGCTAGAATTGTATAAAACTTAACTGACAGGGCTTCCATTTTTGATATTCAGTCTGTACCTGTCCAGTTGACACCAGGCTTTTTGGCAACAATTTGGTTAAAAAAAACAAAAAAAAAGATAAAATTTWCATTCAGAAGCAGAATACTCAAGGAGCGTTTAGGAAACACACTATACCTAATTATCTAGTCCCCTAAATTAAGTAGAATTTTTTTTTTTACCACTAGTTTCAACGAAAGCACCTACAGCCTGATATCATTACTGGACAGCCACTCCTGAATTATTCATTGTAAGAAAACATTTAATATTTACATGAGCAAATAGAAACAAGTCTGCGAAGGCATATGCTAGAGCAGCATATGAAGAGGTAGATCTTCAGGTAATTAGGAAAGTGAACACACTGTAAGTTTTGATCAAGGTCTTTTCAAGGCTGGTGATCCTCTTTTAAAGTATGAGAAATTAAAACAAATATAAGAAAATAATAGATATAGTTTAGAGTAACATTTTAGAGTATTTTTACTACTTTAGCTTAACCCTGAATTCCATTTATTAGTAGCAACCATTCTACCTGCTGCATTCTATTAAAGCATTTTGCTTTCCCCTTAGGTCTATGTGGTCATCTGGCAATGACATTCTGGAAGTAAGTTAGCCTAAGAAGTGAAGAAAATTGCCTGGATATAAGTTTGTTATGGCCACATGGAATAATTAGGCAAGGGATTCCTTCCAGTTAGCTGAAATCAGCATTGAAAAACTATCAGCTGATGCAGATGGGCACAGCTCCTCACACTGTAATAAAAGAGACKGTGGCAAAAGAGATGAGGTACATGGGGAAAAAGTGCACTACAGACTGCAAATATTTAGTTTTATTAGACTGTGTAAAATTTTAATGGCTGAACAGAAAACTCGGTGAAAGGATTCAGGTGTGTCTTAGGTGGATGGAATCAACATTTTTGTATCTATATTATGTTCTGTCGTGGTTTAACCCTAGCCGGCAACTAAACACTACGCAGCCACTTGCTCACCCCTCCTCTCCAGTAGGATGGGGGAGRGAATCAGGAGGGCACATGAAGGAAAACTCACGGATTGAGATAAAAACAGTTTAATAATGGAAATAAAACAAAGCAGAACAGTGATAATAACAATGATAACAATAACAATAACAGAAGATACAAAGCAGGCRATGCACAATGCAACTGCTCACCTCCCATGTGTCCTGAACRAACTCTTATGTCCCAAACACCAGAGCCCCTCCCCACACACATCCTAGTTTTATACTGAGCATGATGTCAYATGGTATAGAATACCCCATTGGCCAGCTGGGTCAACYCCCAGCTATGCTCCCCCTCAGCTCCCCCTGCACCTGGCAGAGCATGGGAGGCTGAAAAGTCCTCTGTGCAAGCACCACCCAGCAACAACCGAAGCATCAATGGGCCATCAATGTTCCTTTCATTACCAAACCCAAAACACAGCACCCCCTCCAGCTACTGGGAAGAAAGTTAACTCTGTTCCAGCTGGAACCAGGACACGTTCCTTTCAAAAGGGAGTGGCTGAGCTGGCAGATCCTTCTGGAGGTGAGCAGAGACTGTGTCTCCCTGTCAACCTGAGCCTCCTCAATGAGAGACAAGTTCAGAAGACATGGGTCACAGAAGGTAAAGAAAGTAAGGGGTACAACAAGGAGGCTGCGCAGAACTCCATACCACATCAAAGCCAGGCCTTGAGGCAAGGAGCCAATCTGGAAGGTTAAAGGATCCAAGAGGCAAGATGGCTATAAACCCATTTAATTTTGTTAAAACACTTCGCCTAGCATTCTCTCTATTTGAAAACAGAGGTATATTGTTGTAAGGATTCTATTTTATTATTTTATTTTATTTTATTTTATTTTATTTTATTTATTTTATTTTATTTTATTTTATTTTATTATTTTATTTTTACTTTAAAATCTTTTTGCTCTTTCTTGGGAACTCATGTAAAGGAAGAGATCTAATGTGATCAACCTGAAAGCTCTGGGAGACTCACTGTCCCCTTACAGGATACATTTCAGAGTTTAAGAGAAGAAAACCATACTAAATACTCGGGTGAGGCACATGGGCATATTATGMAGGCCGATATAAGGTCTTTCTGCCCTTTTCTGGGCTGGTGGGATGTAAGCTAGCTCCAGTCCAGAAAGACTGTCAGAGAAGGTTCACAACCATCCTCATAGGGCTTCTCTTTCCTGAGTTTCATCACTGTAACAGAGCTCTCCGGTTTTACAAGAGTTTGGAGTATGGCTTGGAATTTCTATAATACTCCAGGCACTCAAATCATGCCATCCCTCTTGCTAGTCTGCCCTTCACATGGCTGACACCCCTTGCTGGCGAGTTCCAGATCATTTCCTCTTACGTTTGCTGTGCTATATCTGGGACCTCTGCTTAATTTGACTAGGAACATACAGGATAATTTTGTCAGTGGAGTGCCAGATGATAATCAACAACCCATGCTAAAAGCTGCAGGGCACCGCACGGGCTGGCAGTGACCTGGGGCAGRGTCCTGGCCCATCAGGGGCTCTCCTGAGCCCATCAGGGCAGGGCCTGGCAGCCAGGGCCTGTCCCACCTCCCCAGCTAGGAACACGACAGCTGGGGGGCACAGGAGCAGCCCCAGCCCTGGCATTGGGCACCTCTTGGGGACGGGGACAGACTGAAGCCAGGCCGGAACGTGGGCCCATGGGTGGGCCTGTGGGGAGCTGGAGACCGGCCCTGCTGCGGCATCGCTGGGGCAGGGGCTGATGGCTTGGGGGGCTGACATGGGGTCCTGGGCCATGGGCAGGTGGGGGTGAGCTCACGGGGGAACGGTCAGGGCTGGCGGTACCCTTGGAGCCCTGAGAATTGCTCAGACACATAAAACATTGCTGAATCAGGACATAAACAAGAACATGTTGATTGAAATAGTAAAAGAGACCATGCAGTGCCTTTCACTTTGTTGAACAACTTAGTGAATGATTTAATTCCTGTTTGCATTTTCGGTTCCCTCGCTGTTAACTAATTCTGTTTATAGAATAATTAGACAACTACTTAATTGAAACAGAAACAAAATATAGCGTATTTCTAAATTTCTAAATTATAATTGGGCTGCTTATTAAATTGCATTTGCACAAATTATACCTCTTTATGTACAAAAGGAAACATAGCTAAAGGATTTAGTATTTTAAAACAGCTGTGAGTGCATCTGTCAGAGACAGTATATGCCAGGTACCTGATTATCATTCAGGGGAAAAAGAACAGGTTCAAAAGAGTTTAAAAATAAGTAGATAATTCAGAGATTTGTACCTTTGAAAAAGTCTGAACAATTTTCCCATGTCCCGTGCTCTGAAGGCAGGCAGACTTTGCCTTGTTTAAACCCTTTTAATAAAGTAAAACCCAAAGTTGAGGGCTTTTGGTTGAGAATTCACTGCAGCATGTCCAGTCATTATTATTCTTGTACCACACAGAACAAATGCAAATGCTATAGATGCAAAAGAAAAGCAATAGACTGTTAGCAAGGATCCTTTGCTGGTTGGATTTCATGATTCAGTATCCGTAATTTGAATTTTAACCATGAATTCAAGTGAACATCACACTAAAGGATCCTTGGAAAACCTTGTCATATCCTGAAACATTACATTTTGCATTCAGTTTTGACTGAAAGAAATTTACAGTGTGCAAAGACTTAGAGCTGTCTTTTGATTACACACGTAAAGAGACCCGTATGCATTATATTACCAAATATATTTTGTTATTAAGTATGTTCATAGTAATCTTGCTCCCAAAAGGAATATATGAATAAGTCTTATAGCAGTCAAAGCCTTGCCCTTTTGGAAAATCTATAACTTGTTATTATAATATTAGACAAATTCAATAGCCATGCAAAGATAAGACTTAGAATTGAGATTTGGGAATTGAGACTTAGAACTCCTCCATAAAGCCAGAGATTTCATGCAGCATATTCCTCAGTCTAGCATAGTAATTCATAGTTAAAAACATAATTAGAAACATTTAGAAATGTTTCTCATATGATTCAGAGGATTTCTTATGTATATAATTCTGATGGTAAATTACCCTCCCAATTAAAAAACTGTGCTTTATGTTAATTTTAATTTCCCTCAATTTACTTCACAGCCACTGGACACTGCTACACCTTTCCTGTTTAAAATACTACCTCTAATATTGGATGGCTTCTATCTATCTCCTATCTATGTTGGTAATGATAGAATCAGGTCAAAATGTTACTGGAGAACAGGAAGGAACAAGTAATATAGTTCTCGACTTGCAGCTCAGTGTATAGCTTGTTGCTTTAAAATATGCTTTTTGTACATTTGAGCCCTGTATAGAGATATCCAACTAAATAAGTTAAGWCATGTTAGAATACAGCTAGTTTATCCTGCCTTTTAGTCCCATGCCAAAAGATATACTTGTAGCATATCTGAAGGAGGCAGCTACCTTACAGATTACACAAGAACTGCACTTTTAAAAACCACATTATTGACGGATGCATACAACATTTTTAAAATGAATATTCCACTCTAGACCAGCGCTTTAACACAATTGATCTGAGAGCTGCACATAAGACTAATCTTATTTAAAATAGTAGCATACATTTTTCTATTATTAAATCTCATGACAACCACTATGCTTTTGCTTGTAAGTCAGATGGTGTATTAGACAGAACTTAGTGCATCGTTCACCTTTGTGTGACATAAAAACAACAAAAAAAATCCTATTATAGAACAATAATGACCAAATACCCCTAATTCTCTGATGACTTGCTTCTAACTTAAAGCTTTAAAAGGAAAGTGTTAGCTGGGCATCATTAAAACAAATCAGAATTATTAGGAATTCACAACCTCCCTGCACAAGAGTGAATAAGTGTTAAAGGAGTAGGGCAAAGGTGAAATGTTTAATTCTGTATCCTTGTTCTTTTAACAAAAATGTCACAAGAATCAGATCTCCTGATTTTTTTAAATGTCTAAGTCATCTTTTTTTTCATTAGCACTAGATACAACAYGAACACTTCCAAAGGATTGTCATTTATGCAAAAACTAGGCTGACTTTTACATCTAAAACATCCTAAGATGAAATTAATTACACTGATTTTCACCAGCTTGAATTCTGAGTCACAAAATTAGCTTAAAAACATAATCAATCAGAGCTGTCCTCAGTAATYCCTAACAAAAGCCTTTTTTAAAAGAAAAACTAAACCCTTCACCTAGGTAAAATAATTATTAAAATCAGTAGCTGAAAAATATATTTTGCAGTAATTTATTACCTGTTATATTAGCCATAGGAAGCTTTCAAAGTAATAAGTAATAGATGAATTAGGTTTTTTTMCTCCAGATTTCAAGTAAAAGAATTTCAGTTCAAGGCTACTGTCATTTAAGATTTTAATCTTTTTCATATTAAAGATAGGATTCTTTCTGTCTTCATCTAAATTTAGTTCTGGAGGTTGTGACATTAGAGCAAATCGAGTTTAATCATCCTGGTAGTTTTACATGTAAATTAATGCATGTACTTATACAGAATTACAGCATTAGAGAATCATTAACAAAACCAATGATGGGTATTCCCCCCAGAATATGGGATCCCTAACGAGCAATAATTTGGATTTTAAATGAGAATAAAGTACCATGCCAACAGTTCTTTGAACACAGGTTGTTTGTCGAATATATCTTCACTAAGCAGAATATAACTGGAAGTGAATTAATCATTTAAGTGCAGAAAATCAAACACATTGAAATAAAACTTGCATGAYTGCTCCTTTAAATTTTAATTTATTAGGACAGTTCTCTTGGAAAGAAATAGTTAGAATGATGATTGGTTTTAAATCTCTCTTTACATTCACTCGAARAAGAATAAAAGTTATACTTGCCTACCAATAAATCAGGTAGCCCATTTACTTGGAAACTTTAGCATATCATGAAGATAGTTACACTCAAAAGTATATATCATGGACACATCCAAGTGGCACACAACAGCCAAATGAGGTACCATGTGCTATAAAAGAAAATGGCAAAAAAGCAGTGTGAAACGTGATCTTTAAATTTCAATATGATCTAACAGGAGACTCAAGGAAGGTGGCTAATTTTTGTGCTTTGTTCTTGCATTCTCTTGCCACCTTCTGTCATCACAGTAAGTGTAATGAGACAAAATCTGGTTGAATTTTTGAAGCTGATTGAAYAAAGTACATGAAGTAGTTAAATTTACATGAAGCACACTGAAAGTGGAAAATGACTGTTCATGCAGTAGGCAAGAGAACCCTGAGCAGAGCCCAGATCCTCATTAAGAACCAAGTTAATAATTTCCCATGGCTAAAACTATAGAAGACTTTCTTTTGATCAAGTGTTGGAGGAAATGTAATATTGCAGCAAGTGAAGAAATATCTATTGCAGAAACAATAACCATGAAGCGTAAGATTCAGCAATAATTAGCCATATTGTCTGAAAACCTTCTATTGTCTTCATGATGTGAAGATAACCATTTATGCAAARTTTTTGAAATATTTCAGAACAAAACTGAAGAATAAGCATCTCCATGTTCCCACTGAATGAGCGTTTGGAACTTGGGTGTAACTTACAGGCACTGGGGCAAAAACTTTCTGGTCTTAACTGTCTATGGCTTTCATTAATCCATTTAGAAGGGACACTTGAAGACAGACAGTAAGTATTTTTGAACAGTTCTGCACCAGCCCTCTAGCTCCATGGGTGGCTTGCACAGAAATGGATTGGGATACTTTGTATCCTCAGAGTAGATATGCCTTTTAATCCTTCCCCTCACCCCCCTGGCAATTCCATTTTGTTTAGTGGGCTTTAGTCATACTCTGAAGTTGAAACAGGGTATGCGTACATTAGTGTTGTAAATTTACATCAGGAATGTGCTTTTGAAGTGAAACTCTTAATTGTCCCCACTTACGATGCTTTGATTTATATCACAGAGTAGCTGCAGACTACACAAACTGGATTCATTCCAGATGAAAATAAATTGAAAAATGTGCCCCAGGAGTTCACATAATGTTCTTCAGTCACTTATGCACATTCGGTCCTGGGTGTGAGACCAGAGCAAGTCTGAAATTAACACGCCTTCCTCCCATCCCCACCCAAACATGTACAGTGCAAATTCTGAGTCCTCTATCAATTGTTTCACTCTACAGATCTGCTCCTACTATGYTGTTCTACCTGCTAATGTACTGTAGTCACAGTGACCTAAATACCTTGCTGAAAAGTAATCCTGGATCTAAAGGGCCAGACTTCATTCTGCCTTTTATTTTAGAAGTAAATATATGATACATCATGAATTTTAGAACTTTACAGCAACCACTGGAAAAAAGAGGTACCTTATTGTATAAATAGYTAACCATGAGCAGCCTTGTGCAACTCAGTGAAATGACTACATATATAAAAGTATTTATACAAATGTGCTAAATAGAAAAGTATGTAAAATGAGGTGTATGCACTGAAAAAAAACCACCCACCAATGCCTGTGATGACATGGGGAATTTCAATATATCAGCTAAATCTTCCCTTACAAAATCTTCTTCTTCATATAGTTCTTCATAATTGTAGGAAGATGTTCTGGCTATTGACACTGAAACACTCACTTTGAAAAGATCAAAAATAATTCCTTAAAAAAACTTTGGTCAAATATTTTGGGTTTGACTTGGGAGATGAGATAGGCCAAGAAATGCTTTAGTTAATGTACRTTAGCATCCCAAGTTCATAGCACACTTGGAGAGAACATAAATAAAGATAATTCCTTGGGTAATGTTTTTTCAATGCTATTGCTACAATTTACTTCATATCTAGAAAGCTGGSCATATCTGTGACTACACTTCTATATCTTCATTTTATTTGATTCATGACATAACTATTTGCTGCCTACCACACAATGATACATGGTTCTAACATTTTATGTCTTGAGTGTACGACCTGACAAGTTGTATTTACTTCTTTACTGGCCTGCACAGACCCTTTGTCATGTCTTACCTGGTTGATAACATCAGGAATCTTGGAAAATGTTAGTATATGATTCTTATTAGCATTCTTGCTGCTTGAGTTAGTATTCTTTAGTAGTTTACAATATGGTGAGAAGCCAAGGCTGACAGTTTTGAAATCTGAAAGTGATGGAGTGATTAAGAAATTATTCAATGATGTTCATGCAAATATATTAATTATGTAATCAAAGAATAACAGTGAATATGTTACAAATAACRTTGTCTTCATTGACCAACATATTGTTTCAACAATAAATGAGACAGACTTTTGTACTTCTCACCTTGTCTTTTTGTATACAGTMTGAAATAGATCTATAATTCTTTCTGTTTAAATTAACTACCAAATATATTACTAAGCTTTTTTTAAGCTTGCACAGTACCTAGAGGTACCAAACTTATTTGCCTCAGAACTGCATCAAATGTCCATACACATAGCTTTCATTTTTAAATCCATTTACTCAGAGCATCTGAAAGAGTGGTTTACTTGAGAAAAGCAGCTTATACATAAGCTAATAAAATAACCTCTGAATATTCAGACCCTGACTTACAATGCCCAGAAAAAAGTGATAGGATTCTTCCATCCATGTTTACACAAATTTCTTATGTTCATATCTGTGGCAGAGTCTGCTCCTGATCATCAAGCATTCCAGTTAGCATCAAATCCTGAGAAAAGACACAGAGTAGTTCTAGTATGCTCTTTACAGTGGTGTTATACACAAATTAGTAAAGAAATATTCAGTAATAGGGTCTAGAAGAAATAACATGTGTAAACTTCATTTTGCGGCTGCATTGTCCTAGGGACAACAAGAATCCTGGCTGAGATGAAATGCAGCATCGTCACTGGCTGGTAACAGCGTTGTCTGTGCCCTACAGGGGTTGTCACCATAGGACAGGTTGTCGTCATATTAGGGGTTGTACTGGCAGTGCAGCAGTGGAAAACAATCAACAGCCCCCAAACCTTAAGCCTTGTGCTAAGATCAAACAGCAGTCCTTGCATGCAGATGAGGTTCAGAAGATAATGTGTCATTGAATCCACAAGACAAAAAAAGTACTTTTATTGAAAAATATATATGAATAATAGTACATTTAAGAGATGTGCTATAATTTTTTTACATCATTACAAGAGATGCTTTCACCTTTGTTCAATTTCTGTATACTTCTGAAAGAAAATTCACCTGATATGCTTCTTTTGGAAGTGGGCTAAGAAGAAGAAACTTGGAGAAGGAAAATATAACAAAGGAAATGGGAAAGATATTGTGTTGCAAGGAAAGTAGAAYGAAGGACAAAGATGCGGACATTTGAAGACATACCTGTATGAGAATTTAAATATGTTGATTCTGAAATAGATATATAAGACTTCAATACGTAGATATTGGTAGGGCAAACCAAGCATTAACTACAAGCTCTTAACCAAATTGTTGCTGATTTCTGACTGTGCTTAACTCCTAAAAGCCCTGGAAATCTTTGTAGCAACATGCCAATGATTAATTTATTACCCACCAATTACCCATCAATTTTGCTGTGCGTGATACTCATTTTTTCAGCTGTAATTTCAAGTGCTAAGAATCCATTCTCTTTGACTTCCAAAGGCTGTCTTTTTAGAATAATATCAGATGAGTCATATATGAGTTCTTCAAATCAAGGTTTTATTTTCCCTTTAAAAGATCTCCAACTACCCTAAAATATTTAAGCTTCTTTATGGGGACAAAGTTTGACCTTTTAAGCACTATTCTTCAGTTTCTTAATGCTGGGACTTTGGGTGTTTTGTAAATGTATCTATCAGAGATTTGATTTGTGGCCATATAACATATTGTACTAAAATCTGTCATTTCATGTGTGTACTCTGTAGTGCACTTGGCTTCTTCTATTATCAAGCAAAGGGATGTTTGAAACATTTCTTTTTTTGTAAACTTCAAGAACTTTTATTTTTCATTGAAGTAAACTCCTATGCAAAAGACTTGGAAACTGAAGAAAAGGTGTATTTTCTTCAAAAGAAATGAACAGTTTGGCAGCACTATCACTGTAAAACTTCTGCTCTAAAGTAAGAATATTTGTCTGTAACTCTGCTAACCACATCAGAAGTTTTAGCCAAACTGAAATGACTTCCATTTTGATTTATCTCAATTTTTACATTTATACTTTTTCACTTCTCATTATATCTACTTGCTTTCAGTGAAATATGCCTATGGATAAGTATTCATCCATGCTATTTGTTTACATTTCTTTTCCTGGTAATTCATTTTTTAGACCAATTAGCTTCCTCATAATAGTTTGTCTCTTTCTTATTTTTACAGAATGTCCTCTAATTTATTAATTCCTTATTTGACATTTTATTTTCACATGATTTTTCTCTCTCTTTTTCACACCTCTCCCCATTTACACTAATTATTTATTGTTTTCAGTAACAGGAAAAGCCTTATCAGATCCCTAAAAGTTCATATTTCAGTGCAAATATGACCCAATAACATTAAATATTCTTCCACATTTATATTTGCTTCCCAAATAATAAAAATGTAACCATGCAGCTTTAAAAAACTTCCTGTCCTCAGAAGAAAAACAAAAACCAGAAAATATTTTTAATATCTTTGCTAGCAAAGGCATTAAAAATATTAAGAAAATTTCTTGTTCCACAATTGTTTGAACTGCTAATCATGCCTTCTTTAGCTAAGTTACTTATTAGACAGAAATATCCATGATAAAGAACCATAAAGACCCTGTTCATATTCATGGTTTGATGACTATTCCTGACTTATTTCAATGCAGATAAAAATATGCACACTAATACAAATACCAAGGCAAAAACAATACCTCTGCTCTGGATCTCACCAGAGACAATTTCTCAGCTATGGTTATATTCTTCAAAGATGCGTAGGCTTGAAAGATCACAAAGCAGCTGTTGTTGCTGCAGGGATGAAAAATAATTTCACCGTAATTATGCAAAAATACATTATAGGAAAAAGGAAGCATCATTACGGTCTTGAGAACTACATACTAGAAAGAAATTGAAAATAATAAAGCATAAATTTTCCAGAATGGGCAAGAGCACCAAGTGCAAGTCCAATGCATAGGAAAGAACCTGCACAGTGCAGTCAAGTATGTGTATGTTTATGTATCTAAAGAATGCTGTAAGAAGTCACCTGTTCTGTCTTGTGGTTGTAACGTATTGAACTAGGCTATACCATAAACACTAAGACAGTCATGTCCCCTTCCCTCCCCACCCCTGACACACACAGATGGAGAACTGATCACTGTATGCCAGTTGCTCCAATGCAACATTGAGACTGCAGTCAGCCTAGGCATATGCGTACTTTTATGACGTACGGCACTTGTGAAGATGATGCTTACAGGGTCACATTCCCCACASTAGGGTGGCTCTAAGGCAGGTATCATAAGGACATCTTCAGCAATCAATGTCCATCAATTTGATGACCAATTTGCTAAACTACCCTGMAAGCAATCAAATAAATAGTTTTTTTCTTTTCTTCAAATACAAACAGACCATGTACCTTTCAAACACTTTTTTAACAATGTGATGAGTTATGACTTAAATGAATATTTAGCAGGCAGAGTAAACCCAAAATTTTAAGATTTTTTTTTTTATATAGAATTACTGGAGAAAAAAGCAAAGTTACAGAACTACAGGGGAAATTTTCCATCTGCTCTCACCTGATTGATACAAAGACTTTGGCAATAGTACTTCATGAATAGTGTATATTAATGTTCAAACTGTAACAGAGTCAGTCATTTCATAGCATCAGCTCCACAGGGCTTACTAAATCAAAAAATCAATGGGCTAGTGCAAGTCCAATGAAGACATCAAAATTACACTGAGGTATTTTGGCTGTAACTTTAAACTTAAGCCATTTAGTCCTGAAGGAAAAGTAATCTTTAAGAACAGGACTACTTGCTGGTCTAAGGTTAAATGTCACTAAATTAAATAAAAARTGAATAAATATTTATATCACATCAGTTATTGGTTAGTTTTCCTGAGTTCCAAGACAGACAATTCAGTTTCTCATTTGAGTAATACGAAATTATTTTTATAGGTCTTTTATATTTTCTCCCAGACATAATTAAGCTAAAATGGATTCAAAAATCACTAAGTAAATAAATCAGTTCACATGAAGAAGGGTCCTGTGTAGTGTAAAATTTGACATAAATGATATCTCAGCTTCTGCATTCTCCATTTTTTGCTTTCTTCCCTTTATCAAGGTCTTACAATATTTCAATAGCTTTGTCATTTTTGTGGGAGTAGGGGTTTCRGGGGTTTTCTGTTGTTTTATTTTTTTCTCTAATGTGTCACATGAATTCTATGAAGATCGTACAGATATAAACATGGCTATTTAGAATACAAGTGCACAGGTAGGCAGACAGCGATTGACAAAATATTTCCAATTACAGTAATTACATTTCAGTGTTTGTATTTCTGTCACTTCTCTGGGAATTCAGTGGAAAAGGCATGAGACAATCATACCAAATTGTCACAGATGGTAACGGTTATAATGCAGAATCAGCCATTATATGTCCTGTTGCCTTTTATAAACTGATTAAATACCATCATAACCTGGAGACTATCTGCACTGAGTTTGACTGTGGATTTCTCTGAAATCAGTCACAGAACTATAATCATACTCTGGGGTGCTCCAAACTTGTCAGATTCAATGTTGYCGTGGTTTAASCCCAGCYGGCAACTAAGCACCACACAGCCGCTCGCTCACTCTCCCCCGGGTGGGACGGGGGAGAGAATCRGAAGGGTAAAAGTGAGAAAACTCGTGGGTTGAGATAAAGACAGTTTAATAGGGAAAGCAAAAGCCACGCAYGCAAGCAAAGCAAAACAAGGAATTCCTTCACTRCTTCCCATSGGCAGGCAGGTGTTGAGCCATCBCCAGGAAAGCAGGGCTCCATCACGCVTAACGGTTACTTGGGAAGACAARCGCCATCACYCCGAACGTCCCCCACTTCCTTCTTCTTCCCCCAGCCTTATATGCTGAGCATGACATCATATGGTGTGGAATACCCCATTGGCCAGCTGGCCTAGCTGTCCCGGCTATGCTCCCTCCCAGCTTCTTGTGCACCTCACAGAGTATGTGAGCTGAAAAGTCCTTGGGACGTAGACTGCCTAGCAACAACTAAAAACATTAGTGTGTTATCAACATTCTTCTTATACTAAATCCAAAACATAGCACTATACCAACTACTAGAAAGAAAATTAATTCTATCCCAGCCAAAACGAGGACAAATGTTGTTTTGTTTGCTATACAATTATGTCATGTTTCTTTTTGTCTTGAAATTTTACAAAAGAATTTTGATCTTACTTCTTTTCTAAGGAAGAATTTATATTTCAAAGGCCTTAAAATACTTAAAGTGGATGAATTGAGCTGAGACAGATATTCTGACAAATGATTTTGTGAACTAGCAGTACACAAATTCATATGCAGTTGGAAGAAGGTGGTTCACCATTCCTCCTTTTTAACAGAACACGTTTTGAGTGCATATTTACTGTTGTACTGGTTCAGTTTTATGAATTCAAATACAAACCCTTCCAACAAATCTGTCTAAAGGATGTTTTCTACTTCTGAATATGAGTCTGTCTTAATTAGTGACTTGATCTACTTGCATCTCCTCTGGGAGAAAGTTTTGCTCCAAAAAATGTTCCAACGTAAAAAAGCTAAGCACCTTCAATGCTCCTCAAACTGATGTCCTAAATGAGATCTAGAGTGTTCCAATAAGCAAAAGAAGCAATATCAAGAACAAATTTCAGTGTCTTTTTTCTGCTGGAAATTTAACAATGCACCCACTTCTTCTTGACTGTAGTAATAGTACATTATCCAGAGAATGGAACAATGCCAAATGAGTAGTCACACAACTGCAACTATGAATGTTAAGTACAAGCACATAGAATACAATAAAGCAGCTAGAATGCAAAATAAAAATAATTTAAAAAATTGTAAAAATCTCTAAAGTCCTTTCTGTAGTTCTTATACTCATTTTTTCCTATTGATACAGAAAGCATCCACATAACATATCTTCCAAGTTGTTGGGGTATTTTTTCTTTCTTTCTTCCTTTATAAATGCCCACATCTTCTTAAGTAGAAACTTTATAATGGTCTTGTATATCTGATATTATCTTCTTGAATGTCAGAATGACTGAAGCTTATCTAAAAAAAGGACAGGTTATGTCATCTCTTTAGCTGTACTTCGGTTTTGCTCCTCTATGATTAACAATTCAACACTCATTATTTGTTCTTGCTATCTGATTACATCATATTATTTACTACATCTGCTATTTAAACTGAGACAAAAATGGGATCAGGTAACAGAAACTGAATTCTGAGCTCAGCAATTCCTCTTTCACCAGCCAATCCAACTATATTAATATTTTCACGAACCATACTTTTGTCTCTTAGTACAAACAAACCTGCAAAAAATTGAGCTGAATTGTAAACTAGTCTGTATGTAATTACTGTGGTGCACAGGAATCAACAAAGTCTACGTTATACGAGATCAATTCCTATTCCTTCCAATTAGTAGAGTACATTCAAATAAAAGAAAGCTACATTTTGCTGCTTAGAAAAGCAGTGAGATGTTGTGCTCTCTTCTGGATTAAGTAAGTGACATAAAACCTTATTAGCTTCTATCTGTCTGTGTTGTTTCAGTGTTCCCTTTAATTGCTGCAATACCATACTTAATTAGAATTTTCACACTACCAAAAGTAATGAAACAAGTGAAGTATCAGGCATTTTTTTCTTGAAAGAATAAAATAACTTCTAAAAATGGAGGCTTGCAGTAAACACAGGCTTTCATTTTAAAGTTATTTTACACATGCAAAAAATGCCAGCCTGCTGAGTTCACCTGGCAGCATAAAAGCCATCACACACATAAAATAAAATGACATAAAAAAGTCTGAGTCACCAGACTTTGTGTTCTTCTTGTAGAGTGGTAACTGATCAAAATAATTAAGCCAACCTTTTATTTCAGTTGTTTCATTATTCTCTTGTAGCTAAGGCAAACACACTTGAGTGAACATATTGCCATGTCTACTTCTTCCTTTCATGTATTTGGGCTCTCTATTCTCTCTAGCCTTTTTGCTTCTAYTCAGGTATGTCTCCACACAATACTAATCTCTCTGTTCAAATTTCCACTCATTTTTATCTACTGAGGGAGGYGTTCCTTTGCTCTGTTAACTTGTTAAGCCCAGAATATCATCCTTGCACTATGCAACAGCTGTCAGCAAGTGTAATATAATAAATTAAAAAAATCCCAAAACAYTATATAGCTATCTGGCTATTATAAGAAGCTTTTTGTTTTGGTTAGATGAATATTTTCCCTACTAATCAAAGCTTACTTAATTACGTATATATTTCCATAAGCTTTATAAATAATATTGAACTTGGTCTAGAAAAAAATATACAGTGACTGGTAAATTATGTGCTGCCAGACACAGGTTCCRAATATTTTACTCCTGTGATTTTTCTTTAGGTTCTTTCTTATAGGAGAGCTACCTGTTCACTAGCAACTAAATGAAGACTACCTAATACATTCAGTATGGGCAGAAGAAGCCAAACAGAATTTAGTTTTTTTTGTATTCTGTACCAGGTATTTAGTAAGTAATCTCACTGAGGTGTGTTAAAAAAACAACCAACCAACCAAACCAAACCAAACCAAAMACCTCCAATATTTTTGAAGATGTGGTCTCAACCCCCTTTCCAATGCAGATGTTCTTTAATATTCCAAGAAAGTTACTACAGGATTTAGCATTGCACAGATTGAATACAATTTAATGAAGATAGCACTGATTAGGCTTCTTCTAAACTTTTATTCATTTATAATTAAACCTTATATCATTAAATGCTCTATCCTTACTGGAATTACTTTTTCACTGAAAATGAATGCTGGTGCTTTTATTTTTGGTATGAGGGGGATTTTGAAAGGTATTTTTGCTTAGCTCCTTTAATTCTGAAAAAATAAAGGCATTACATCTTTGGAGATGCAGGAAATAGGCAGTATAAGAACGACAGAAGAATCTTCAACTGAAAGATAAGAAAGCCAAGCAGAAGTAAATAGTGGAAAATTTTGCACTTGTCCCTTTCAAAAAAAAAAGTGACAATCACACATAGCTTCAAATGGAAAGGGTGATTTTTGGATCTGAATATTTTTTACAATGAAGGAGAAAAAAAAGAGCTAATTGATTACTTAAGAGATTAAATACTTGCTCCAAATCAACATCAGATCCTCTGTAGTCACAATATGGTTTCATAAACGATTAGGAAAATAGCTAATAGTTTGGGAGCTTTTTTGGCAGTTGAAATTAAAACAATGAGGAGACCTGCATCAAAAAAACAAGTTGTCTCCTGACCCATTGTGCAAGACAGAGGGGTACAGAAAGCCAGATTGCTCTGAGTAGCAATTTTAAACCTTTCTCTCATCGTACAGAAAGCTCTTAGGGCAACTGGCCTTATGCTAGTCTTTCTTTTATTATGCTAGCCCCAAAATCATTTTGGGATTGACCTAATGTCCAATTTTTAGTTGAACATAGAGATATCATTTTCTTAGCTTTTTTWATATAATTAAAATTGTGGTTAGAAAATTTTGAAGAAATATTCTTTCAATCAGAATAGAAATCTAGATACCAGAACAAAATGTTTCAATTTCTGCTTCTCATCAGTTGCTTTTTTTCTCCTGATATATTGTAGTTTCAGAGGAAAAGAAAGTGTCATAATGATTTAACAAGTTACACTTRTTGCTAGTATTCAAATATAGAATAACTTATTAGAAATACAGAATCTGTAGTTTTAGACAAAACAGTTTCACACAATTTCCTTCAAACAGCACTCTTCTCTCAAGATGAGATATGATGCACAATTAATTACAGAACAACAGCAGAACAGCTAAACATATAAAAAGCTAAGTATATTACATTAGAGAAATTTTCTCGATTTTTTGGGTACTCTTTTTCATTTAGGAGCACAACCATTAATTGGCTTCTAAAGCTTTTCTTCAAGACACATTTTGACATAAAGATACATCCTTACATAAAGAGTTGCCCTCAGAACATGAACAATGCATTTCTGGTTCTTCTTATTATGTTTAGAGGAAATTGGATGTCACCTTTTAACTAATGTGAAATAATCCACATGCTCCAGTATCCCGGTTCACAAACTTCYCATCCTCACTCACTTGCCCAGCTCTCATTTTCATGTAGGGTCTGCTATAATGAACCTATATGCAGCATACAATTTAGTCTCTCACATATGTTTTCATTGGCTTCAGTACAGTCTTGGAATCCTAACGCTCTTCAGTCCTTCACAGCACAAACTGCCTCTTCCATATCAGGTACCTTGTAGTTCATTACTGTTTGTGGGCTAACCAATAACAGGTTACATGATCGGCTGAAATGAATCATAGTACACATTATTAGCTATTCTCTTTGCTTCTTCATTGTCTCAGCACTCTTGGTCAAAGGAAATTATATAACTTTTTAAAATTTATTTTAAAATTCACTCACATCATTGGATCTTTTTCAGCAGTAGATCTGAATAAATCCTCCTTGTCTTAAAAAACTATTTTAAAGACTAATATTTTCTTTTCTTGTCTGTTCTTATCACCATCTCTCTCTCCCTTCCTCCCTTCATTTGGTAACTGTCATCTATAGCAAAGTACAAGAGCTCAGAAGCAATGTGTAATTTTTAGATACCCCAAGTCATGTATCTCCAAATTAAGTGGAAATATATGAAACAGGTTCATTTTCAGAAAGCAATGATCAAATACACTTTGAAAATAACTCTTCTTAAAGAAAATCAACTAAGAGTCCAAACAGTGACATGCTCTGAATCAACAGTTATCTTTAAAAATCTTGTCTAGCTACATTATTATATAGCATATATTGATTTAAGAAATGCAATTGTATGCTGAAAAGTATTTTAATTTATGTATGTTGTTATGTAAGATATATTTTCAAAACTGTACTTGGTAATTCTAATAAAAAGATATTTAGAGACCCAAAAAGTGAACTTTTTTTTTTTTTTTTTTAATCTGAAGCATCAAAGCCAACTGCATTTAATTACCCACAAACAAAAGTTTAATTTATTGTTGGACAACACTGTTGAACATTCAATACACTATTCACTTTTTAAGTTTTCTTTTCAATCCTTTCTCATCATGGACAATGATAGTCATYTATACTACTAATTTTAAAATAATGCAAGGAAAACCAATTTTGTGTACATTTTTTCCCAAATAAGTAATTTAGGAAAAAAATGGAAAGTTATTACACGTCATAAGAATCAGTTTCACTACAAAATTCACTCACTGATGACAGACCAGAACATGTTATTTTCTGATCATATTTTAGAACCAAACAGGGCTTTTCATTGTTAATTCGACTCCATTACCTTTTTCCCTCCAGGCTATCTAATAAGAGATGGACCTTGTCAACACAATTTATTTTTAAAAAGTCTATCAGGAGAGAATATCCCGTGCAAAAACTGTGCCAGAATAGAAAAAATACCTCTGTAATTGTTTTCAGGGCCAGCTGTTCTACATATGAAGATCGCCARCTAATGAAGAAGCAATTACTTACACATTTTTCGACCGCTTCACTGATTTTAGAGCTGTAATATTCAATATTTTTCCTTATGGATTTTGAAGACTGTTTCATTGCATATTGTCCTAATAGTAATTACACTTTTAATACCAGTTATGAGAAATTTTTGTTTATAGTTTTCTTCAGTATCCTTGTTGTGGTTTGAGGCTGAGTAGACAATGTAGAGACTAAGTGGGTTGTTTATACTGATTAGTTCCATGAATTACTTTCCAAACCTTTACATTCATTATAAACTCTATGCCTCATCCCTGAGGCCCAGACAATAGGGTTAATATTATAAATTGAATGTATACCTCTCACAAACTCTACCCCTTCTTTTGAGAGCCCGATAACTGGAGTTAATGCTGTATTTATTACAATCGCACCCCTATATATAACTCCTGAGGCTTGGTTGCTTGTGATGTGTCTGTTCATTAACAACAAGACTTGGTTGCATTTGGTGGGTGGCTGTACTTTTTCTGCACAGGTGGGTATATCTCAATGTTTCCATCTGTGTTTTTACCACTGTTTTGTCTACCCCCACAACACACTGGCTACTGTCCGGTAATCAGTACTTTGCATATAATCTGTGGGCCACTTTTGTCATTTAGTCACTTCTAGGAGTAAGTGCATAGCCCTGGCTTCTGCAAACTGACTGAATTCTCCWGATTCACTCAATTTAGCCATGTAACCAGAGAGGGGACTCCACTTYATTGCTTTCCAAAGTATTTGTCCACTCTGGAGTTTGCAGGAGCCATCAGTGAATGGGATTATTTTKGGTCATCAGGTGAGATTTCATCATAGGGTAGTGCTTCAGCAGCTCCGTTTTGGTCATGGGGCTTGGTTTGTTGTTCTTTTTCTGTTTGTCTGCAGAGAACGATCTCATTGGTGTATTGCAGGTGTTCTGGGGCACTTTTTGCTTTGATAAGGTCTTCTGAATCCAAGACCAATGCTGGGGCTACATTTCCACCCTGCGAGTAATGGATTCCAGGTGAATCAGATGAAAGCAAACTGTGGTTTATATTACTCTGCCACAGGAATGAAGAGTACACTTGCCGTGTTCATGGTGGCATATAATTTTGCTTGTTTTGCTTCCAGTTGGTACTCCAGCTGAAGCATGTCTAGGACAGCATCAGCCAAAGGTAGGATCACTTAATTTCAGGATTTGATAATCTATCCTCAGCCAGCACTCCTCATTTGGTTTTCTCGTGGGACATACTGGACTGTTGTAGGGGGAATGGGCTCATGTTACAGCCCCTTACTCCTTAACCGAATGCTTCCGCATTCGAATGGGAGTCCTAGTATCCCAACTGACTTGACACTGCTTCTGATTGACGGTCTTTGTTGTTATCAATACATGTTGTTGGGGGACCTTCAAAAGACCTACCACATCTTGACTCTTCCGGCAGCCCTGAGAGATAGGTAAGACAAGGCACTCCTCTCCAGCAGCAATGCCAAACTCCCACTCATATCCCCATGATTCTCTAGGGTATCCACCCCTCAGGCATCCTAGTCCTAAATATCTTGGGGCTTCTGAGCCTGCCACAATGGGTATATGTTCCCACTCGTCATCATCAAGACTAATTTGTCCATGCATGATCACTACCTAACTCACACACCCAGTCATTCCAGTGCTAACAACAGACATCCCTTCCATTTGGTTCAAGAGCAATAGGGTACACCAGGTACTAGTGTCCATAAGGACTTCACGCTTGATAGAGTCAGGTGTGCCAGGCAACCATACCCAAATTCTCCAATGATTATGGTTGTTCCCCTCTTCCTCCCGGGTGGAGGTGGAACACTGTCCTTACAGGGAGACACTAAGTTGTTGGTGGTAATGTTTCCTTGATGGAGAGGTTCTCCTCCAACTTTCTTTGGCAGCTGGGTCTGCTTTCCACTACCCCTTGATCTGTTTACCTAACTCCTAGGTGTAGGCTGCTAATCTGACAGTCAAACATTAATGYCATTTCTCCATTCATTCCTTTCAAAAACCTCATGAGCCACCTCCAAAGCGTCCCCCTGATCAGGTCAACTTTTTAGCCATCTTTAATTCTTTTTTTGTGTTGCGTTGTTGGGTCCTTTGAATTTTTTGGATCCTTTGTTAGGTTGCATTATATATTGACTCCCCTATGTCATCTGGTAAGGTTTCACTCATTTGGCAGATCACTTGAATGACCTCTTCTACTATCAGTCCAGGGGCTTGGGCACTTTAAAGAGCTCCTAACCATGGGTGCTTTTCTCACTAATTTCCTTCAYGTTTATTCTATAACTGATTGACAGTCTGCACTAGGGTCAAAGCTGAGGCCTTATACCACTTCTACTGTTCTTTCTCTCAGTAGGCACATATCCTTTTTAGAGTCCTGCCATTGGTTCTGGTCCTGCTATTTTAGTGGTCTTGTCTTTGTGGGTACTGGGCCCTTGCTCCCAACATCAGTGTTATCACACAGGTTTCCCCCCCACTAAATTAGCCCCTCTATGGCAGCATGCCCTGCCTGTGCTCCTAACTGCTGCTTTCCACCCTTGCTTGTACTCGTCATAGAGTCATAGATTCACAGAATCATTAAGGTTGGAAAAGACCTCTAAGATCATCARGTCCAACCGTCAACCCAACACCACCATGCCCACTAAACCATGTCCCAAAGTGCCACATCCACAGGTTTTTTTGAACACCTCCAGTGATGCTGACTCCAYCASTTCCCTGGGCAGCCTCTTCCAATGCTTGACAACCCTTTCAGTTGAGAAATTTTTCCTAATATCCAGTTGAAACCTTCCTTGGTGCAACTTGAGGCCATTTCCTCTTGTA
>JASVER010000171.1:1231010-1361690 GCA_030449065.1 Oceanodroma leucorhoa
ATGCTGTGGGAGACAGTGTCAAAGGCTTTACTAAAGTCCAGGTAGACCACATCCACAGCCTTCCCCTCATCCACTGGGTGGGTCACCTGGTCATAGAAGGAGATTAGGTTGGTCAAGCAGGACCTGTCTTTCATGAACATATGCTGTCTGGGCCTGATCCTCTGGTTGTCCTGCACCTGCCTCATGAGTGCCCCCAAGATGAACTGCTCCATAATCTTCCCTGGTACCAAGGTCAAGCTGACAGGCCTGTAGTTCCCCGGATCCTCATTCCGGCCCTTCTTGTAGATGGGTGTCACATTGTCAAGCCTCCAGTCGTCCGGGACCTCCCTGTGAATCTGCCATTCTACTAGTTTGACAGTCACACAATCACTTCTTCCCCCATTCATTGTTTGTGCTCTACCCAGGTGGGTGGTAACATGCTGCAGCTGCTGGGGCTCTGTAGCTACCACCTGATTGTCCTGTCCTACTCCCCAAGCTACAAAGCTGGGCTGGTTCCTTGTGCAGACCCATATAGCCCAATCCTCCTCTTGTCCTTCTCTAATGACAGTGATGGGGCTTTTTCCTTCTGCAGAGTGAGCAAGCCCTCCTCATCCTTGGGGAAGAAAGGAAACTGGATGTCCCCATCCCTGTGTTGCAGGAACCAATAAGGTGCACTTGCTACAGTGACCTCAGACAYTGGGGTTGCAGCCCTTTTCACTCAGAAATGCAGCTGTTGCATTTTTCAGCCAGTCAGTTCCACTGCTGGTCTCTCAGCATTTTTCTGCACTTAGACCAGTATGAAGAAAAGGTAGGATAAAAGTCTTACAACTGACCTAACCGAAAAAGGAAATTCAAGCTTTGCAGCAGGCTTCACCTCTTCCTAACAGTTGCAGAAGCATTGCTTTATGAAAATGACATTCGTGGGATTCTTTTTTCTTTCATCAAAATATATATGTGAGGAAATGTGGATTACTGAAGCACTGGTCCTTACTGCTGGGAACATACTGGTTAGTGAAAACAGTACCTTTTAAATCTCTGRATGACACTAGTGTCATAGCCCTGCTCAGCATAAACATACACAGTTTAAGAATTATTATAATCATTAGTTTAGTGTTAAAAAAAGAAAATGTGTTCTCTGACAAACAGTTCTGTATCACTCTTATCTGAACGATACAATAGGTGCATTGTGTGGTTTTTTTCAATGATAAAGTATGTCAACTCTCAAGGGGAAACTTGCATGAGGCTATCTTAGGGCAGATGCCTCTGGAGTGCTGCTTTGCCTTTTCTCAGCTAGTAATTGCATAAAYTGCTTTGGAAGAAAATGCCTCTGAGTAGAAACATAATACATAATCAGCTCAAATAATTACAACAAAAATGCTAACTTGCTGTTTTCACAACATGGATAATAGGCTTGCTGAAGGGCATGGAATGCAAAATTAGTTTTGCATGTCTTCTTGTATTTCGGAATCATTAAAATGTGCTACAGCCTGAGTGCAGAAATAAATGCCTTTGCTGCTGACTGGAGTGACAACTGGCACACTGGGAATTCAGCTGTTTCAAAGTGTTGCAGAGCTATCAGCCGTAGAGTAATGTGGATAATTTTTGTAGTTTCCCTCTCTGTTGAAATATTTCAGTTTTAAATTCAGGAGGCAGAACACGACAGCACAATATTGAAATTTAGAGATTCAGAGAAACAAAACAGGAAAGATATATGCTATCATTGGTTAAATTTATGTTGAACGTATGAAATCAGGGGGTTTCCATTTCAAAGCATAGGAAGAATATTGTGCAACAGAATGCATACCATTTAAGCTGTATTTCTCATACTAGAAGTGCTTCTATATTCTTAATAGTTTCCAAACAAACTAGTCTTAAGGCTTGTGCTGGTTTTAGCTGGGATAGAGTTAATTTTCTTCATAGTAGCTAGTATGGGGCTGTTTTGGATTTGTGATGAAAACAGTCTTGATAACACAGGGATGTTTTAGTTACTGCTGAGCAGTGCTTACACAGAGTCAAGGCCTCTTCTGCTTCTCACMCCACCCCACCAGCGAGTAGGCTGGGGGTGCACAAGAAGTTGGGAGGGGACACAAGCTGGAACAGCTGAGCCCAACTGACCAAATGGATATTCCATACCATATAATGTCATGCCCAGCATATAAAGCTGGGGGAAGAAGAAGGAAGGGKGGGACGTTGGGAGTGATGGCATTTGTCTTCCCAAGTAACCATTACATGTGATGGAGCCCTGCTTTCCTGGCGATGGCTGAACACCTGCCTGCCGAGGGGAAGTAGTGAATGAATTCCTTGTTTTGCTTTGCTTGTGTGTGCGGCTTTTGCTTTCTCTATTAAACTCTCTTTATCTCAACCCATGTGTTTTTGCACTTTTACTCTTCCAATTCTCCCCTTATCCCACCAGGGGAGAGGGAGGGACTGAGCAGCTGTGTGGGGCTTAGTTGCTGGCTGGGGTTAAATCACGACAAGGTTAGACTTCTACATCCATAATTAGTAAACCTACCTTCAAAGGACGTAGGCACTTTGTACTGACAAAAATCTGATTTTCTTAAATAATCACAATAACTCCTTGTACTGAAAAAATTCTGGTATTATTTTTTTTTTTAAATTACCAGTAACTGCACCTATTCTACCAACAATTTAGCAGCTGTTCAATATGCTGAATCTGGCTATTTGTAAATATTCAATAGAAACAACTCCAAAATGCCAAATATCTACATATACATATAAATATTGATGCATATACGTATGTATCAGCACACATATAGCTGCCTGAGCCATCTAAGAGGAAAGGTATTTACAGTATGTTTTCAGTTTCCTGTTTTTATTAACAGTTTATCAAGATGCCCCCATGCTATTGCTAATAACTGACTAAACATTAATTAGCATATACTGAGGCTCAGATTATTCCAGTTAATGATTAGTAAAATAGTCCAGTTTCATTTTAGTTTCTTCTCAATGCACATACTCCTCCTTCCCTACCCAAAAGAAACAACCACATTCCCAGACCTGTTTTCTCTTCTCCCAGCTGCTAGATAATTCTTTCGCTCTGTTATAGCAGCTCTCTAGTTCATCCCTCTACTCCTTTAGTTTCTTGGGAAACTAAGGCAAAACCATTGACGCTCTCTTCTTTTCTTTCTTCAGTTATCTCTTTTTCTTTCTTAGCATATTAAATACAGTACATTAGTTAAATAAAATACACAGAGGTGTATGCAACCCTGATATGACTAAGAGGGTTGTGCTGTCATGGGCCTCCAGAGGCATCATGTAACACAGGAAAGTGTAACTTAGTAACCCAGAGAAGAAAGCTAATGTCTCCTTTGTTCAAAGATCCCGTCTTTTGAACTGCTCTCCCAAATACCAATGTTTCTCATGGGGCAGGAGGAAATGCAGACTGCCTTCAGCASAGTGCAATAGCCTCTTCATACATTGCAGCTGTATTGGGTTTGCGTGGCAAGGTTTTGGTAGCAGGAGGAGGCTACAGGGGTGGYTTCTGTAAGAAGCTGCTAGAAACTTCCCCTATGTCTGATAGAACCAATGCCAGCTGGGTCCAAGAYGGACCTGCCACTGGCGAAGGCTGAGTCCATCAGTAGGACTTCTGTGATAACATATTTAAGAAGGGGGAAAAGAAACTACACAACAGGAACTGCAGCTGGAGAGAGGAGTGAGAATATGTGAGAGAAACAGCTCTGCAGACACCAAGGCCAGTGAAGAAGGAGGGGGATGAGGTGCTCCAGGCGCTGGAGCAGAGATTCCCCTCCAGCCTGTGGTGAAGATCATGGTGAGGCAGGCTGTCCTCCTGCAGCCCATGGAGGCCCACGGTGGAGCAGATATCCACCTGCAGCCCACGGAGGACCCCACACCAGAGCAGGTGGATGCCCAAAGGAGATTGTGACCCTGTGGGAAGCCCTCGCTGGAGCAGGCTCCTGGCAGGACCTGTGGATCCGTGGAGAGAGGAACCCACACTGGAGCAGGTTTGCTGGCAGGACTTGTGACCCCGTGGGGGACCCATGCTGGAGCAGTCAGTTCCTGAAGGACTGCATCCCATGTAAAGGACCTACCCTGGCACAGTTCATGAAGAACTGTAGCCCGTGGGAAGGACTCACATTGGAGAAGTTTGTGGAGGACTGTCTCCTGTGAGAGGGACCCCACGCTGGAGCAGGGGAAGAGCGTGAGGAGTCCTCCCCCTGAGGAGGAAGGAGCAGCAGAGACAACGTGTGATGAACTGACCACAAGCCCCATTCCTCGTCCCCCTGCGCTGCTCGGGGGGAGGAGGTAGAGAAATCAGGCGTGAAGTTRAGCCCGGGAAGAAGGGAGGGGTGGGGGGAAGGTGGTTTAAGATTTGGTTTTATTTCTCATTACTCTACTCTGATTTGATTGGTAATAAATTAAACTAGTTTCCCCAAGTCGAGTCTGTTTTGCCTGTGACAGTAATTGGTCAGTGATCTCCCTGCCCTTATCTCGACCCATGAGCTTTTTGTTATATTTTCTCTCCCCTGTCCAGCTTAGGAGGGAGAGTGATAGTGCAGCTTTGGTGGGCACCTGGTGTCCAGCCAGGGTCAACCAACCACAACAGCTAAARGTGTTTACTGCAGTAGCTGCATGTTAGCAATACACAAGTGTCCAAAATAGTCATCTGTCTGTAAGTTCTTTTTGTCCCTGACATAACATATTTTTTCAGAGTGCAAACTTTTTAACTTCTGCAAATTGACATAGCTCTATTTACTTAAATAGCTTAATGCCTCTAAACCAGCTGAGGATCTGACCCAAAACAATTAGCTCAAACATTTCTTTACTTGTTACACATTGAATTGACAGTATACACTCTCAAAGAAGTCCCGTAAACTCCTGCAAATTCCTTTACTTAGTGAGACTTGCTGCTGGAAAATATTGCCTGTTCTCAGAAAATCGATGGCATTGCACTGCGTAGGGTGTACAGAGGTCATYGTGTTCCTTCCTGGTACTTTAACATAAAGCTTACTCTAGGCTAAATAGGGATAACCACTTGTCTAGATTACAATAGGAAAGACTGGAGAAAAGGGGCCCTAAACCAGGCATACAGTTGTACTGCACGCAAAAAACCATAAAATTCAAAAATTTATTGATACACTTCCCCCACATTTCCAGTGGCCGTAGCTCAAAACTGGACAGTCACTGGAAATCTCCCAGTGCCCAGCTTTGTAAATATTCTTCAACTGCAAGATACCATCTCTCCAGGAAAGGTTAAGACTCCGAGAAGCTGATATTTGCTGTATTTTGTGTCAACAATTAAGATGCAGACAAGACAGAAATAATTTCTCAGTCTGCACCACTAGGGTTATGTAATGCAATTTAAATTTGAGGTTAAAAAGAAAAAGGGACTRGGAAATTAAAACTTTAAAAAGTCACACCCAATATATTACTTATGAGATTTACCATATTTATGTATTTTGAATATTTTATTACATATGAGAAAAGCAAAGTCAGACCAAGCAGCACATTTGGATAAACAAGGTCAAGTATAGTAATTAATTTTGTACACAAATATAACATAATACTAGTTCACTATGGCCTCACCGTAGTATTAAACCTTCTGGAAAATGATTTAGTTACAAGTACAGTTAATTTAATCTAACGCCGTGGGTAAGGTACTTTGCAGTGAAGAGTTAGACAGATTTGTCTCCATGTTGTATTTGTGACTATAACAGAAGACCAAACCTGGCAAATTCAGCAGTCTGGGATTTCTCAGGGTACATTTCACACAGGCCTGTCAGAACTGATAGAAAGTGCTTGCATGAACTGAAGAAAGCTTGATCGCTGAGATTTCACTGCTGTAATTGGAACCTTGGCAATACGGAGTCCTTTGTGTATTTGAAGAGTATTTGGACTGATAACCGCAGTGTAGCTATAGTGTAGCTACAACGAAAATGCAAACAGACTTAAGGTAGACAAGGACATAAATACTTGTACTGTGGGAATTGTGGAGGAATGGCTTGTTGAACAAGGCAAAGTGGACTTTGTGCAGCTGGTAAACAAGGAACTTGGAAAGTACCGAAYACAACAGATGTGAATGTTGATGATTGTAGGAATGTCAAGGACATGCTGTAAGCRCAAAAACAAGGTGTAGAGGTGGAGTTGGCATTCAGAGRATAGACCAATAAGGAGCTGTACTTTTGCAATATGCATGAGCTMATTAACTACTGTATAAAAGTCTGATGCTTGTGGCAATAAAGTTGAAGTGCATTGAACGTTCATATTGAGTGTTCCTGGCTTCCCTCTGCGACGAYATTGTACAACTGTCATTCTAAGTTCTAGTAAAGCAGCTACATTTTCTGGTAGCTGAAGTGTTAAAACAAGGCTGAGCAAAACTTAAAATAAAATTGTAAGAACAATTTGCCAAGGTCCTAAGAACTAAAAATTCCTACCAGACAGTCCACAAGGCCAACATAGAAGCCACAAGAGAAAGAGATAAGGYCACTTTTCCCACCCCTGTCTGCATTCATTTCAGGAAGGATTGGGGAGATTCCCATGGCAGAAACATTTATCTAGCACCTGACACAATAAATGGCTTTCCATCTTTCRTTGTTTACCAGCAAGTGGGTTGACAAGTCCCATATAATTTGCCATACCACAACTACTAATCTCTTCCACACTGTGTTCTACCCTCAGTGCCTATAGCCATAGGCATGTATTTTACTCGGATAATTAGTCAATTGATTAAGGCCCTACCTATAAATATATATTSTTTCTTAATATTTGTTATAGATATGGATCATTTGTTTTCTTACTCTTGTGATGGGGTTTTTATAAGCACATTTATTTGAAGCAAATATGGTCTATATAATAGGATAAGTATGACATTCTTCAGACTGATCTCTTTAACAGTGGCATTTAGATGCAAGTATTTGAAAACACAATTTTTTATGTTATGTAGAAAGATCACACTTCCTTTTTCTAATAACAACAACGTATRTTACTGCTTTACACAAATCCACTGTCATTTGCATTTTCTGCTTCCTAATTACCTGATATTTCATTCTGTTAGGCTCTGGTTAGATTTTCCCTTAAAACAAAATAAGTAATAGTGTTTCAGTAACAGTTTATTCTCTGTGTTCTACAAAACACCTATACGCTCACTGAATTTTAGGACAGAGAGAAGATGCCAGTAAAGGGGAATGCAGGACAGCAGAACAAAATRTTTCAGTATACTTTTTACCTGACTCTTGGTGATCATGATCCATATAACATTACWCCATCTGTGGTTGTATGTAGAAAATTAAATTGAAATTTACAAATAGAACAGTGTTAAAGAGTTTCTACAGTAACCGACTGGATATATTTCCCCTTATAGAATAAAGAAGGCTCTGGAACAAACTTTKTCTTTGCTATTCAAAACAAGCAGCATTTTTTACCCAATGGAATTACATAGTGGGTTTCTGATTATGTAGAGCCAAATCTTACATAGTTTTCTTTATCCTGAAAACTAAATAGCACATTTTGTGTTCCTATTGATGGCTTCAAGACTAATCTAGGACTCAGAAATACTAAACCATTAGTAAAATACTTTATTAGTGATAAAAGAAGAAAAACTATAAGCTATTTAGGGAAAAAAAAAAAGAGAAAAGCTGCTCTAGATTTAATTTGAATAGTCTTGAGTGACATGTTAATTATTTATGAATAGAAAAACTTCAAAAGGAAAATGGAGGTAGTAGTCAGAAACATACATGGTCTCTGAGACTTTCTAATCATAAGAAGGTTTAGTCCATTTCCTGTGTTTGCTTACCAGAAGCTACAACCAACTTTACCTAGAAAATTCCTTTTTCTTTTCCCCTGCCTACTGAAACAGTGCACAGTAGCGTACTGGAACATTAATACATTGCAATTTGAAATTTATCTACCCTAAGACAAGAAAAAATATAAGAAGATTTGACAAACTTCATRTTTTACATAATCTCCCTTGAAAAGCAACATATCAACCTAAAATTTTGTTTGCAGATTTTGAGTAAGGACTAGGAAAGGAGTATATTCCCATGAAAAATCTGAATACAATTCATCAGACATAGAGGAAGAAATATAAGATGCTTAAAAATGTTCARTGTGTGTCCATTAATACAAAATATACTATTCTGTCTCCAAAGCTTACCTTTACTTCAAAATCCATTTTTCAATCTGAACACATTTGCTGAATTTGTATTTAACTGGGTATTGCTCTGGTATTCGGAGACTCRCTTGTTCTTTCCTGCATTGTTTGACTTAATAAGAATAGACAGAAAGCAACTCCTGGGAAAAAAGGCAGACAAACACTCCTCACCTTGGAGGACCAGCTGAAGTAACTCTAGTACTTACAGATACTGTATGCTGGAGTATAATAATACTGATACATTTTCTGAAACACCATAGACTTTGAAGAGCTTACTTATGGCATGCTTTTCAAAATTTAGCATGCATTCTTCCCTTCCCTGGGCTCAACATGCCAAAAGTTGATGGCCAGAGAAGTGTTAGTCGATCTGGCATAGGTACACATCCATCCCTTAGTCTATCCAATACCTTTTGGGGAAATAAATGCCTCCTTCCTTCTTTTTAGGGACAGGAGAATGCTCTATGGCAATGGGATATTGGCAAGAAATGTAGAGATTGTACCTTATTTCTCTCCATACAGAACACAGTTTCAGTAATGAAAGTGCATAGGAAATTCTAATGTACTGTAAAGTATTCTAGACCTGAAAAGAAAAAGAGGGTAGGGGAGGCTGAGAGGACCTTAAGGGGTCACTTAATCTATCCTTCTGTCTCAAGAGAGAATTGGGCATTGCTACATCACTTTTGTCAGATATTCACCATCTGTTCTAAGGGCCTTTAATGACAGAGAAATCCACAGCCTCCCCAGGCAATCGATTACATTTCTTGCTATCCTTAGTGATAGAAAAAGTTCTCTAGTGTCTAACCTGACATCCTTGCTGCAATTTAAGTCCAYCTTTTATTGTTCTATACATCACAGAAAATAATAACAAAAAAAAATAGAAAAAAAAGAGAAAAGAAGACAGACTACTCCCTTATTCTTGAGATAGAACTACTCCCTTTAGCAAAACTTTGCTAAAAAAGCCCAGATGAATTCAGCCTTCCGTTTCTCATTCTGGAGATTCTCTCCATATCAGTCCCCATCTTTTTGAACTTTGTCACTAAACAGTGTGATACTACTCCAGGAGAAACGTTACTGGTGTTGAGTACAGCTGAAGGATGTTATACATATTGCAGCCTATGCTCCTATTCATGCAACAAAATATGAGGCTTACTATTTTTTAAGCATTATGGTGGTTTTGATTCATGTTTAGCTTATGATCACTTCTGAACCCTCAGAAACCTTTCTGCAGAACTCCTACCTAGTCATGCATTTCCTTTGTGGTCTGAGTACAGTTGAACATTTCTACATTCACTTTTTGTAGCTGTGGTAAATAGAACAAGGAGGGGTTGGGGATTTTTTTTTTTTTAACCCTTATCTCTGATTTTGTCAAGATTGTGGAATTCTAACCTTGTATTTCAGCCCATATGAACTATCCTGAAGTTTGACATAATCTGAAATTAGGCCTGTACTCTCTTTTCTATTGGTCGGATTATTTATGAAATCACCTATCATTACCAGACTAAGAACCAACCCATAAATGCTTCAATTTTTCTGAAACTGCAGTAAATCTTTCAATATGGTTTTCCAAGGAGTTCTCTCCTTGCACTGTAGTTTTCCTCAAGAGGTTGTTTCCTCAAATTGCTTATGAACTTGTTACCTGAATATCAAAAGTTGTACAGTTGTACTGTACCCTTAGTACTCTTCTACCTACAAAGCCTGTTATCTCAACAAAAAAAGAATTAGACTTTGTTTGACAAACAGTTTGACAAAACTGTTCCTGATGGATCCATGCTGACTGTTATTTATCTGTTACGTTCCACGTGCCTTTCAAATACTTCGGGTTTTTATTGCTTTTCCTTTTCTGTCACCTGGTTTTTGCAATGAATAAAATTATAAACTCACATGAAACTTTAATCCAAGGAATATACTTATATGAAAGTGCTTACATGAAAACAAATAGACCACTTATGAAAATATGTAAAGTTTAAGATCTGTAGGTTCCATAATTGCATCATTCCGTATGTTAATTTTTGTAAGGGTGKTTTTTTTTGGTTTTGTTTTTTTCCCTAAATGATCTATATGTTTGTTTTACTTAGGCATTGTAACTATGCCTTGCAAATTGAAGGAAAAACTCCAATAAAAGTTTGGGATTTTTTTTGCAGCCTTCCAAATACCTTGTGAACTAATTTCTACCAAGTTCCAATAGAAAACAGATAGCTTCCAAAATCATATTAATTTCCTTCCTAGCCCTATTTCCCAAGTCCTGASCAATTTGCCAGTCCATTGCATTATAACCATGATTCCTTTCTCCTTAACAAAATGTTCTATTTTCCAGTTKTAGACTTTTAATCTGATTTTCAAAAGTTAAATTTGAAAATATTTCAATATCACCATCAAATTTTCCTGTTCATCATCAGTAGGTTGATAAACTATTTCTGTATTTTTTTTAAATCTACTTACAATTTTTAAATTGTTTAAATTGATATATTCAGTATAAAGTAAGAGTTACCCATGCAATTTTTACTATATCTAATATCCAACCACATTTCTATGAATTTATCTGTTTCCAGATGATATTCTGAAATTCTGAAACATTAATTTCTATTTCACAGCAAAAAAAACTTATAATATGAATGAAACATGAACCTACATTTTAGTTGTTCTTTCACTGTCAGATTTCTTTGACAGAAACCTTTGGTAAGGTGAATTACAACATTCTTTAGCTGTCATTGCATTCTTACCCTGATTTTCATGTAATTCTTARTATAGTATCCTCTAATTCATAGTTCATGCTCTCTCTGATATTTCCCAGCAACAGTCTCCATCTTGGTCTCTGCAGCTAATCATGTTATGTTCCATTTAAGCACTGTTATTTATATATGTTTCTTACAGAAAAAATTGAATAAAACATTTGTGGTTGGCAAAACCTGTAAGACATCTCAAATGCAAGGGTTATATATTAATACAAATTTAGAATCATCAAACACTCAAATGAAAAAAATAAATATGTATTTGTTCTAGTTATGAGGAAGAGCTTCTTCTGTTGAGTGAACTGGGCACAAGCATTGCCATGGAAAACAATAGCTTCATATAAACACGTCTCAGTTTGTGAGATTGATAAAAAAATATACAAATATGGATATAATTTTTCTCCTGCCAGTCAAAATATCATTGTACAAATCATTCTTGCCAAACTGACTTTTTTTTTAGATAACCCAAAATGGTCATCTACCATTTTATGCTTCCTGCAGTTCGGTAGTTATCTGACTATTAATATACTTCCAGTCAGAGYTTTCATACTCTTCCACTAACTTTAACTCTTAAAAGATACACATTCTCATYTGTTTCATGTGGACTACATAACTTGAATTGCATTAATGTTTTCATCCTTCTAACAATGAACTGTGTGTCTAACCATGAAACATGATCCTTGCTTTCCTGTATCAAAAAAGGCAAACATACCTTATATAAGAAAAACAATTTAAGTAATCCATACAGAATTAAGTCATATTAACAAATGAGTGCACTTCAGGACAATAAATGAGGTTGCAGTGTTAAGAAATAGGCAGTGCAAGGAAGGAAAGAGTTGATTCTCTCCACTGTTTCATGGAGATCAGAAAGGCCAGAGAAGTGTACATAACTAGGCTGGTTGATAGTTAATTTTATAGTCAGATATTATAGAGAACAACAACAAAAAGAGAAATGGAATTCCAAGGACAAAAGTGAATTAAATAAATGGAGCAAAAGCATAGTGTGCTGGTAACTTATTCATCTTTGATATGGTTTGAGGCCTCTAAAAGACACTCCAATACAAAACCATCTATTTCATTATCATAGCTCATCTCATTGCAAAGTACTAATTTGCTTATTACAATGTTCTAGATCAAAAACTTCAGCAAGGAGAAGAAATTCTAAACTAAGAAGTCTTACTGTGGTAATTATTTTCAGCTCCATTGAAATTTACTTACGAGGCATCTTGGGAAATTCAGACACTTATCAATATAATGCATATTCTTTCCTCTCCTCCCCCCCACTCTAAGCTATGAATGTCAGCTGCAAAGCCTGGACCTAAGAACAGGATATTATCCTTCATCCTAATTAATTTTTTATGTCACTCAACTCCCAGTTTTGGTAGGTCATCTCTTATGACCCCAAACCATAGCATTTCAGCTTTCTAAGCTATATACTGTGCATGTAAAACCTACCCACAATGCACCGTTCAGTCATAAGTATTCATTTTGTCTTCTTAGAATTCAAGCAAAAAACCTGCCATATCAGGTCTGTCTCTGAATCAAAGCTTCTTACCATTAGAATGGGGAAAACSACAGTAATGGCAAGGGAACAGCCAGGTCTCTAAGAAAATGGACAGTATTTCCTTACAAGGCAAGAAATGTGTATATATTTTTTAACAGTTTTTACATAGATCTAGGAGAGCAGAGCTTCAAAAAAATGTAAAGCAAATTGAAGCTTACAAGAAAAGAGCTTGGTAAGTTTTGAATATTGCTAATGAAGAGCAAATTATGTATGAATCTTCCCCTCTCCTTTCGTTCTTGTGATTCTGACCATACGTAAAACGAATCCTTAGCAGAAAAGGGAAGCTTTGGTATCATTCGTTAACATCTTAAATGAAAATGCAGTGAATACAATGTTGCTAGCACATTTATGGACAAATAATTGTTTACATGTAAAAAATAAAGCTATTTTACTGTAACAATAAAAATAATAAGAGTCCTGAACACAGTGGCTTTGAAAAAAGAGAGGGAGTAAAAGTAAGATTTTTACATTACTACATTTTCTAGTGGCAGATTGACTACTTCAGTGAAAAATGATTCTTTAGTGGCTTTTTTTTTTTAAATTATCCCGTCTTTTTTTTTCTATATCACCCAATATGTAAAAAAATAACAGTCTTTTTTTCTGAAAAGGTTGAAAACCAAGAATGAAATGACACTGTAGTGAAAGAATTAAGTAGGAACAGGTCAAAGGAAGACTAAATTTCTTGCAGTACTTGCAACAAAATAGTCTSTAAATGTGATAAGTGACCTGTAAATATTAAAAAATATTCAGGCAGGCAGGCAAGAGAAAAGTATTAACATGTGTTTGACCAAGAACACAATGATTACAAATAAGTAACGTTAACAAATACATATCTGTTGTGGGAGCCTATGAAAAGACACTTTCCATACGCAAAATGAGTCAACACATGARAATTAAAAAGAAAAGATTGTATATAGCTAATCATTTTGCCACTACCAAAACACTCTAGATTTTCATTCAGTGGGATTTTTTAGTTAAATTCAGAGAAAGCAAAACCCGACCTATAAAAGTATTAAATACAGTAGAATGTTGTTTGGCTTTTTGGTCCTGAGTAAGAGCCTAACCCAATTTAGTAGTTAAAGCTTACGCTTAAGTTTAATTTCCAGGTTTCCTCTCCAGCTTGTGGGGGAAGGAGGGAGATAAGCAAAAATTTCAGATGTGCATAAGGGACTCTGTTTTCATGATTACTTGGCTCCTACATGCCTCTGAAATACAGTAGGACTGTATTTCATGTGGGATTTGTCTGTAAATCAAAAGGGAATGTCAGCATATGGCTGTAGTGACTGAAAGAAGTCACCAGCAGTAAAGTGGCAAAACTGCTGCACATACTAGTAAACCAAAAATCTTTTAAAGGACCTTCAGTATGCTTTCTCATTGACAGTAGGAGCTAAAATGACTCCCACTATAGCTTTGCTAAAACTTTTATCTCTATTGTTTCATTGCACTCTCACAGATCCACTTTTGGTGTGTGCATATACTGTTAGACACTGAAGAGTCAGATATTCTAAAAGCCTGCATAAGCATATTATAAAATTAGGCATCTGACTTCCTTGCATACACTACCTTGAGCTGACAATTTACATCCCTAGATACCGTCTTTGAGCAACTGACCGAAGTTGGTTTTGCTTGTGAAAACATTGCCATCTTTCTTTTGCCCAGTTCTTATCTGAGAAACAGAATCATGGTATCTCTTTGCCTGTGATATGCTGCTCAGAGGATTAATATCTTAAGGGTTTATAAATTCTTAGCTGCTATGGTCAGTTGCATACRCTTTGGACCTAGGTTTGTACAGTATTTGGCCAATGACATCCCAAGTCAGTCAAAACTTCGAGGTAGAACTGCTGCCTGCTACTTTTCAGAAGTTAATATATCAACAGACATAAGAATTTTTGAGCCTTTAATGCAGCTTGTTTTACTGGAACATGTACGCAAATTAGAACTGGATAAATGTGTCAATAGGAGAAACTCAGCACTGTTGTGTGAGAGAAATTAAATGAAAGGTTACTTTTGCATGGGTGTCCTGGTCTCGGCTGGGATAGAATTAATTTTCTTCCTAGTAGTTGGTATAGTGCTGTGTTTTGCATTTAGTATGAGAACAATATGTTGATAACACACCGACATTTTAGTTGTTGCTAAGTAGTGTCTACGCCAGTCAAGGACTTTTCAGCTCCCCATGCTCTGCCAAGTGCACAAGAAGCTGGGAGGGAGTGTAGCCAGGACAGCTAACCCAACTGGCCAACGGGTTATTCCATACCATATGACGTCATGCTCAGTATATAAGCTGCAGGGGGGGAGAGGGGGGGATTGGCCAGGGGGCAGCGATCGCTGCTCGGGAACTGGCTGGGTATCGGTCGGTGTGTGGTGAGCAATTGTATTGTGCATCACTTATTTTGTATGTTCTATCATCATCATCATCATCATTATTATTATTATTATTATTATTATTACTATTATTATTACTATTACTATTATTATTATTTTCCCTCCCTTTTCTGTTCTATTAAACTGTCTTTATCTCAATCCACATTTTTTTTTTTCCCCAATTTTCTCCCCCATCCCGCTGCTGGGAGGGGAGTGAGCAAGCAGCTGTGTGGTGTTTAGCTGCCAGCTGGGGCTAAACCACAACAATGAGGAAAAAAAACAGAGACTTTCTCTCCTACAGTCATACTATACTGGCCCAACATCTTGCATTGAATCACCTTCCAGTAGTCTTTGAGGTGTATATAGCAAAATTTTCTCCTTTCTATCAACTCAAAGACTTAACTTTGAACATGCTCTCTGCATCAGATGTGCCAATATGCTTTGGGCTCAAGTCTGACTCTTGCTGCAGGCTCTGAAAGGACTGTTTTTACCTCCCTACCCACCTCAGTCTACAATGGAGAAGCTGTTCTGATTTTCACATGCKTGGTGGATCATAAGGAAGGTGTGGTCTTCCCCTCCAAATCTTCCACCTGACCCTGAGTGCAAGAAAACAGTAGAAGTATTTCTGATTGTGGAGATGCTGTAAATAACAAACTATAAATAATTAATCTTTAATATTTTGAAATATTTTGCCTAATTAGTTTAAAATGAGAGAGAACAGTTTTTATAATTATGCCAACATTGTTATAACTTTTGAATCACTATTTAGAATCTCTGCTTTAGGAAGTGGAGGGGAAAGGTGGTTCTGTGAATCAGTAGCCCTCTGCACAGTTATTTTTAGTGTATGCAATATATTTGAAAATAATCTAATAAACTAAAATGGTATTTGGGTATTTTTTCTTGGGAGCAGCTAACTAATGGGAAACAGATACCTCTCAAGTTTTTGCCATTGAAATATTTTAATAATGTGGTTTATAATCAAGATTCTGCATAATTGCCATGTGGACAATAACTTCAGCTTATCCTCAGTTTCAGTGTTATCTCAAATCACATTGTGGCATGTTAGAGTGTCAAGAAAGAAAACTATTACCTCACCACTTCCTTCATCTGTTTTTTAAAAGTTCAATTAGACATACTAATTTTAAGAACTTCAGTGGTCAAAGAATCAATTCTATAACTTAGAATGGAAGACACCATTGGTTTGTAATGCAAAGGGATATGAAAACTTGATGTTAAAATGAATAAGATAATTTGATTATTTTATACCCAAAAGATTTACTAAAAGCCTATTTTTAATGTATTTTAGGAAATACTTTACATTATCGCATTACATAGAACCACTTGGAAAACATGAGGATTCTCTTTCTTAGTTTTTTGTGGTTTATTTAATGCAATGATAGTTCTGGGAAAATTGTAGAAACTGTAGGAAACTTAAATAATATGTACTAAATATATCAAAGAGGACACAATCAAATTCATTACTCTCCACTGTTCTTTCTGAAAATCTGGGGTAAAAATGCACTTCAAATTTTTGACAACATTTTATTCTATATTTGGAAGCTATACAAAGGATACTGTGAATTGTGCCTTGTATAGAATATTTTATAAAGGAGTCTGTAATGGCAATTTATGAATTAATTTCAACTGTGTGGTAATAGATCTAGGAATTACAGTTTCACAAGAAGCTACAAATGAGAAATTTTCTGAAAAAGAATGATAACATCTCCTTTTTGTGTAATTTAAGTACCCTCATAATCACAAAAAATAACAACAATTTAAAAAACCCCACAAAACTAATTGGATTAAAGAATGTAAATGGCTCCATTGTATGAGGTGTAATGATACAGGTATGAGATGTAATGATAATCCGTCTACAGGGGGATTTCATTATTTTTATACTATATACTATACTATATATACTATTTATACACTATAACAAGAAAGCTAGAGTAACTTGAGACTGTACTAGGAGATTCACTGATTGCAAATACTGCCCCCCGTGGTAGAGTTTTCCTAGGAGTTGGTTTTGTTTTCAAGAATGCAGGTCCATCTAAATTGTGCCTCCTGACTCATCAGAATTTAAAGCCTCTTGTGCTTTAACTTCTCTTTCTTCATTTAAATAAGCTCCATCCTACATTTTTCTTTTTCTTCTTTCTCCCATTCCACCCTTTCACCTTAACCTTCCAGGTCTCCCAGAATCTACTGTGCAGTTGTAAATCTATCAGATTCTTTGCAATCAAACAATCAGGATAAAACCCATCATTAAAAAAATAATTCATAAATAGTGAGATCYTATAGTGATTAGTATGTCTCCACAAGTTTTATAAAAGGCAAGGTGGTGGATCTTTGGTTAGACTTTCAGTCTAAACCACATTAGCTGAAATGTGTCTTCCATATCCTCTTCTAGGGAAATCCATCTTCTCTTTTAGAACTCAACAACTGTGGGACAAAGATGCCTTTCTGATCTTTCCAGAGTCCTAGCTTTAGGTGACACTGTTTTGCTGCTGCTGTCAATCACTAATACATGCTTCCAGAAAAACCAAAAGGAATCCACAGGTCAGGGTCTGTATCAAAGGGGTCCATAGGCAGGGGAAAGTGTAGGCTGTGGCTGGGCTGGAAACTAGCATTCTGATAACATGTCTCAGGCAGGGACTGAAGGCCCAATGCTGAGATGAAATGGACTCCTCAGCCCACAGGTACGAGACGCCAGTGGTGGGGTCTCCAATGGGTAAAGACCSCAGCTGAGGCTGGTCAGGGCCATTAAGGCCAGTTAGTGCACTCAGGACCCCGACGATTTTAATAGAGACTTGCTTCAGTACAAAGTGCTGTGTGGTATCCACCCCCAAAACCACCACACAACTATTTTATCATCTATCCATTTTTTAATCAAAATTCTTGGGCTCAGTGCTTTCCTGAAAARTTGATGTTTTGTAAAACAGTAATTGTGCTTGTTCATTTTTAGTGTCACTGAATATCTTCTTGTTATGTTCCAAGACAGAGAACAAAACCTTTCAGAACATTCTCTCYGTGTGACACATTGCATATGACCTTTCGTTTCTTCCAGACACTGGTGTATTTAGTCTGTTCACCCATCACCTAAGGTCCTTAAGTTTCATCTAGTTAGTGTCTATCAGGACTCMAAACTTTAACTGTTATAGTTTCCAGGAAATCAAATTGTGGTGTCTTATTGGCAGGAAACAAGGCTAAGAGCTACACAAGAGACAGAGATGTCTGAATGCCTGAATTCTAAATGCTTACTATGGGGCATATGTTCTCACTGCCTCAGCTATCAATGTAGTTCACAAAAGAGCAGGACTCACTCAAGCACACACAAAAAAAATAAAATACAGTAAGCAGAGAACAGTCTAAACTGACCAGTTAGAAAAATCTAACAAAAGGTGATAACTACCTCCCCAGAATTCACTCATAGGCAACACCAGTCTTGATTAAAATGGGTGATACAGGTCAGCCTATCAGATGAAATTATGGCTGCTTTTCCACATGCTACTAGTTAAGTAATTAGAAAAACAAGCTAGCACATAGAGGGCCTAGGTTCAAAGTCTTCCTCTGTGAAAGAGGAACTGTTCAGTATGAACCGAACATATACCACAACTATTAACAGGAGCTGAGTTCCACACTTATGCATATAACCAAGCTTATGGTCATAGTTAATTATTAATACTTTCTTGGCAGCATTATAGGAAATGATATGCAGTAGGAAGAGGCACAGTAAAGTGCATGAGGAAATAATATGGTAGATAAAGAGCAGAGCTGCAGTTTGAATTCTTGGAYTGAAGTTGCTAGACAGCTGACTTCACTGCATCATTGCCTGATAAGCATTAAACAAGAGTTATGTTTCCTACTGCTTTACTGCAGAAAAACAAACACCAAGGCTTTAAGATCAAATTCAGCATCAAGCCAACCTTTGTGCTGGCAAAACGGTAAGTGGCTCTGGTTCTTTGAAAACACAGGAACAGGAACAAACAGTGCAAGCATTTGAATCCTGTTTGCCAAAAGTGGGCCAGGAGTTTCTGGAGAGGCAACAGTACATGAAGCTTTGAGAACAAGCCAGTGGCAGAAACAGAGATTAGGAGTACCCAAAATAGATTAAAATGACTTTATTTTAAGGCTGTAGTTGTCTAAATTCCAACTTCTAGCTCTTGAGATTATCATGCTTTTGTTGGGTTTCCCATCTGATTATTTAGGGAACATATCATTCTCCTACTCTCTCTTTTATATTTCATATAATTTCTTAGATGACTGATGATTATCTACCATTCTTTTTGCATGCTCTTCTCAAGAAAAAAAAGGCTAGTTTTTCTTTGCAAAACCGAAGAAGCTACCAAATAACATCACCAATTTACTGACTGTGTCTGACATGAAAGCACTAGTTATAAGCTCATCAGTAACTTCCATTCATAGATATCAATTCAAGGGCTTAAAATAAAAAAAAATTGGAAATGGGTAGGAAGTGGAAAAAAACACACCATTAAAAACAACCACAAGATTTGACATAGTTCTTACCTTAAAATGCTTCTAAAGTCATACAYTATAAATAAAAACACACATTTCCAGCTTTTTCCTCATTTGCATTGCACTCGCACAATTTTTCCCTATCTTTGATGGAGCACAGACTTTGATCACRTCCATCCCTTTCTGTTAAGAGATACCCTGCTTCAGAGCTTCTAACATCTGTCACCTTATAAACAATTTCTTGGTTTATGTTGAACAGGCAAGCTCCTACTGTTCAACTACTTTGTATCTCTTTGCCACATTAATTGCCAATGCAATCCGAACACTCTTGGCCATCACAAAGCTGATTCTATCTTGGAGCTGCTTTAAAATTGAGTATTAGCAATATGCACATCCCTAATACAGAATTTGTCATTAGGGCAAAATCTGTAGTGGGGAAAATAGTCCACTTACCTTCCAGCCAAGGCATTCCAGGCTGTTACGTGATTAGGGTGACCCTTTCTCCYGTTTTACCATTAATTTGAATTTTTATTTTTCCGCAGAAATGCAAATGAAGATTCACTTGTTTAGTAAACTGCCTTTGTTCAGTAAGTGGCAGCAAGTAATCTGTTTCTTTTTGAAACATCCGACATTCCTATTACGTCTCCCCTGCATACACATTCAGATCTGGGTTTCTATTTGCCTTGACAAACAACAAGTATTAAGAGAAATCTGTTGGTCTCAAAGGACTTTCAGCTATAGACTTCAAAAAATTAGATAGGATTGATGCCAGAAGTTCAGTCACATTGTCTCATTTTCTCTAAGAACAAACCCAGGCTAACTGAGATACAGGGGKTTTGAGTAGAATTCTTTTCTCATTTTCTAAATATCAGAACTACAGCAGACTTTCGGAATATCCCTATTTTCCAAGAATTACAGAAGGCATACAATAGGTAAGAGAGCTCCTGTCATGGGAACTTGCCTTTGTCATGAGTTTAATAACAGAGTATAATGAGCTGCAGCTGAGAGGACAATATACACAAAACCCTGGGTATAATAAGCCAGGTCCAGCAGGGCAACAGAAGCAAGAACTGAGTGTGGTGAGCCTAGATACTGGCCACAGATCAACAAGTGGCAAGAGAACAATGCCTTAAAGTTTTGGAAAGGTATACTGTGATRCCTTCATGGACTGATTTGATTGGCAGCCTGTGTTGACATCGGCCTATAAAAGCCCCCAGTAGTAGAAATGGGTGGAACATTGTTACTTGGCCACCTGCCACCATGTAGAAGCAAATTGCCCAAGGTGAAGCAACTATACACAGGTGCCAAGCCACTGCCCAGAGCCTGACACTGAGACTGGTTGCAGCAAGTGTTGCAGTTTCCCCAGATTGAACAATGCCACCTCACTGGAGAGATGTATAGAGCAGTTCTCAGTTACTGTGGGTGCGTGCGTGGGGGTGTGTGAGTGCAAACCTTTTTCCTGATACAGCCTATCACTTGGACCACTTTAAAAGTTCAGTTTAACAATGTCACACTGGGCTGGAGTCCTTGTTTCTCTCAAGTTAGTTTTACTACCTTTGTTTTGAAAAAAAAACCCCATAATTTTTTAAGCCCTTATATGTTCCCATCATTCTTTGCCCAGTCCTGTTTTTCTCCAAATTCTAAAATACCCTTCTTGAAAGAGTTGATTGTAGGTATACATTATTTTGCATTTACCAAAGGCAATTCATGTGATCAGTATGCATTGTGGTGGTGATTTTAGGTGGTTATGACAGGTAATTACTTTCTATTCTGGATAATTGCCTAGAGCTGCCAGACCCCTCTTGGAAATGACAGGTTTTCATCTGCCCTGTGCGGTTGGAAAGTGAGAGTATTTCTCTAGCTATCTGGCCTAAGAAAATGTTGAAATGTCAGGTGGGCTAGAGGGTGCTCTAGTACAGTGTGCCTCCAAGGGAAGGTTTGCAGAATCAGCATACTAAGGTTAAAGTACTTAACCCTGTTTCCATGAGGCAGCTCCAACACAAAGAGGTTGTGAGACTTCCAGCCCCAGTCAGCAATCCAATGAGATGTCCTCACACTAACTTTTGTTTATAGCAAGGGCAAGATCATATTGTCATAATTTCTTCTAATAAATTCTCTTTCGAATCGTGTTGAACTTGGAAACAGTGGAAACTAAACAACCAAAGTTTGTGGCCATCTGCTGTTCTCCACAAGACAGATTTCAGATTGCAACCTTTGAAGGGAACCTTCCATGACAGAGCTGGTGTCTTCTAAGGTCCAAGCTGGGAAAGATATTACTAGCATTCTTCCTGATATTTTAGGGATATAAATTGAAACTTATTGACAAACAATTTGCAAGTTTGCTGCTTCCAATTTCAAGGCTTCTTCTCTATGTTAGGCAACTTTTTCAGTATAGTGACATTTTAGCTCACCCTCCTTCCCACTCTCTTCAGTGTCATAAATATTTATGACCTGTGACTCCTGAAGAAGATATAGACAAGATCTCTAGCATCTAAAAATGGATTTCATTGGAAGTTACATGCTCATGATTCTTCCTATTGACTCTTGGGAACTGGATTGTTATTAAAACTTGAAAACATATATCAACAAACAGGACTAAACCGACTCTSTGCATTTTTTTTTTAACTAAGCATACAATGAGAGAGTAATTCAGACACTGACAAAAGTCAGAGGAAGGAAAATTTCCCTGCTAGACATTCTGCAGGAAACTTTTCCAACATTAAGAAATATTTCCATTTAAATTCTCTCTTCTTAAGACAGAAACATCAGCTGTTGTTGTTTGTTTTCTTTAGAATCCCCTCAGGTGTAATAAAATAAACAGTAAAATTTTCTTGAGAAAATCAGAGTTGCATCATAAACCCTGACYGATTCAGAAGGAATAGAAATTCTTTTTACTCTATCTGTGCTCTAAGCCAGCACGTAGCAAAAGATGGTTTTATATCATAAAATTTGTTCTGGAAATGTTCTGTCTCAAAAAGTTGTGGAGAACCGTTTTTCATGTGGTAGACGGTTTCATTTTTCTAAGACTATCAAATATTTCCCCCTGGATTTAAAAATTCCTTTACCTCAGAAGGAATCTTGGGGGGGGGGAGGGGGAAAGTCTTTGCGATTAAATTAGGTAAATTACTAAGGGACAGGAAAGTTCACCATTTCTCTAGAAATAGAAAGCAATAGCTTTCTGTAATCTTGATCATCTCCCATATAGTAGGAAAAACGTGCCAGTAGGTTAGCAACTGAATAATGAAAGACAGTAGGTGTAATCATACTGTGTTTCCTTGAAAGGATTTTTGCAATAGTGTTTTAACTCACAGCTGTAGCTACTTACCTCACATTTTATAATTTTGTTCATTTCACATACATTACAGGAAGAAAGCCTGCTCAACCATTTCTGAAAACACATTAGTCTGTTTATTTTCTTTGAGTAGGCTTTGATTTCTAAGGGTGAAATGGCCTGTACAAATAATAAGAGACTTAAAAAAAAACCACAAAACCACTACTTATATAGCCATTAAAATTGCTACTATGTGCCCTAAATAGGCAGCTTCCAGACATCTTCCCCAAAATACATATGCAAATTTTGTGTTGAGCAGCAGATTTCTTAGCTATGGAAATGGCTTTTAAATATTTTAGATATTATAGTTATAGATATTATAAATATAAATATATAAAATAAAACATTGATTTTCTGCCTACTATTGAAGACCACTGCCCAAAAAGCAAGGGAAAGCATATGTGACATTGAGTGAGTGAGGGCTTTTCTTATCCCCTTTAGCTTGTAGGCAAGTTGATACCTGTCCTGTTCTTCCCCCTCAGTAGGGGAACTATGGCTGATAACAGATGCCTTGGGACAACTACTACAACAAGGCAAACACTTAATGATGCTTTTCCAGACTAGCCTTCCAGTCTTTTTGTTTCAGAATTGTTTACATGCCAACTTGGGCATACTTATCATCTTGCAACAGGAAGTTCCACTTCTGAACTACTCATTGTGTGAAGAAATATCTTCTTTATTCTTAAGTGTTAGCATCCACTCTAGAGTGCACGGATATCAAAATTACCTTTAGAGAAGTATATCAAATCACTTCCTCAAAGATGTCTTTTATACATTATCCACCTTACACTTTTGTTTTCCTGTCATTTCTTAGCTCTTATATGGATAGTGCATATTAGAATATTGAATTGTGTTGGCTCTTAACAAACATTCTTGCAGTGGTACAAAAATAATGTCAGCCCTTGCTATTGTTATTATTGTGCTTATTATTTTCATTTACCTTTTCTTGTAGCTTACTAAACAAAAAGTAATCCTATCAACAACCCTAGTGCTCTAAAAGTATTCATTTTTTCTTTCTAACAGATGAGTCACTGGTTAAAGAGGAAGCTGTGTAAATATACGTAGTATTATTTGCACACAAGTTTCTCAGGTATTTTTGCAGATATGAAGGTCTAAAATAGAGCGAAGACCATCATCCTAACAACACATACTCTACTAACTGGTAGCTAGGCTGGGGAAAGCACCTAAGTAGAATGTAATTGGAAAGACAGATATGTAACACTGAGACAGTTCAGGGTCTACTGTTCTAGAAAGGACGAGTGTAAGAAACAGGCATAGATTTTCACATTTTGGGCCAAACCTGGAACCCATTACCCTCACTACACAGTAATTTCTCATTCAACTAAAACATCACTGGAAAAAGGTATAACTTCAAGGTCAGTGTGGATAAGTTATTATCCACAATAAATCCTGGGGAAAACCATGTGATTTCTTTAGGTAATCAATAAAGAAAAACAGATATTTAAAGAGAGTATGGCCCAAATATTCCAAAATGAACAGGAAAAAACCTTCTGATCTGAATAACAAACTGTACTTGCAAGCTTTTACCAAGAGCTTGTCAGAGCTCTGAGTGCACCAACAAGCCTTAATGCCTATGACCAGCCTCACATGGGACATACCTGCACGGCTCTGCCCATGGGTCCAGGTGCAACATTTAAGCTTAGTCCTCATCTTCAGTCCCTGCCTGAGCTGTGTTGTAGGAGTGTTGGCTTGCAGCTCTGTTGTGCTTGGGCCAGGCCATGGACCATGTTGATCCTGACCAATTGATTGCCTTCCTGGCTTGACCTCAACCTGCCTTGTCACCATGGACRTAACCGGCAGTACCTGGACCTGATCCTGGCCTTCAGGCCGATTTCCCAGCTGGACCTTGGACCTGCCTCCTCACCACAAACTTGCCTGATGATCTTGATTCTAGGTTGAATGTGGCTGTCATCTCTGGACCCATCTTRCTCCCTTCGCTCAGGCTGAAGGGCTGGGCCTTGGTTGGTGAGGTCCCTGCCCTGCTGGCCATCTGACTCCTCTCAGCTCCCATCCCTTAAGAAGCAGCCTTGCTCCTGCTGCTCCCTGACAGCTTACTTGGGCTGTCTTGAGCCTTGAGCTGAGCACTGTGGAGCCTGGTCTGTGGCCATGCAGGGGCTTTCCCCTATGAACCCCCCCAACTGACCAGCCTTGCTCTGATCTCCCCACAGCACTGATGCTTACTCATCCCCAGGCTACTGAGAAAACCCCTCTGGGTCTTGTCAGTGGTGGTCTGTGCTCCCTTCCCCTTTGGGCCTGAGACCCCCATAACTGAGCCTGAAGTCTCCCACGCCATGTCCCTCTCCTTGTTTCTTGTCGCTGCTCTGGCTTTGTCCTCTGAAACAGCTCATTGATGACCCATGGTGACTAAATCACTCAGATTTGAGAGTTTCTCTGTTCTATTATTTTCTATATATAGAAGAATAGATCCATTATTCTAGAGAGAGAGAGTATATATTTGATATTTATTTATAAATATATAATTTTTATCTTTAAATATACAATTCTATTATATACAAATAGCTGTATGGTAAGTAGCTGTGTCTTGAAGGAAAGAATGAGAATGGAAACGCATCTCCTTTTTTCCCAACTTCCAATTAACTTGTGGTTAAGCTGGTGTACTGGTACCAGAGAAAGCCACTGTTTTTTACACCTGTGGCAGCTTTGCTCAATCTTTGTCTTTGGGGCAGGAAGAGGGGGAAAAGGGGGTGTCTTTCATTATTCTTTTGACTAGCCTGACACTMCGGACAATCTTCTGGCTCATGACTAATTTGCCACTTAGAAATGGCAAAAATAGTGACCTATGATCATTACCCTAAAGAAAAACCCTGAACTGAAAAAGCTGGCTGCTCACATTAATGTCCTGTTAGCAGAAAACACTGATAATTGGAAAAAAGGGAATGAAGATGCCACAGAAAGAAACAAACCTGAGCTTTGAATAGTAAAGTAGTGACTGTGAGCTGGAAACTTGATTTTAAGCATAACAGATGAGTGTAGTCCAAGAAGGGTGGACCTAGAAGAGAATTTATGAAGACTCATTTAAGTCAGTGAGGAATAGATAATGAAAACCATGGTGGACAATATTTGCTTTATTTGTTTCTAGATTTGTTGGCTATAGTAAATATCTGAGAGGATTCCTCTAGAGACGAGTAATTGCTCTTTTTCCCRAGTGTGGCTGAGCAAGCTTAAGAGGAAGTTTGGAGACAGTTCAGGAGAAGTCAAATAGAAGAAAGGAGCCAGAAAGTCACAGAAAAAACTGGGAACCAGTGCAGAGTAGTTACTTCTGCACTTTGGGTAGCTTGTATAGAGTTTGCTGCAGCTCAGTAAGCCACTGAGATCACTGACAGCCTGAATGCAAGGGCACACTGGAAGAGTTGTTTATAACCTTTATATTACTGGTATTCCATGTGACCTAGTCGCTTTGAGCTTTCTCTATTTAAAAATTTAGATAGCTTAAATTCCAAGAAAGTCATGCTTTTTTACTTTAAAACTTTTGTGGCCCTTTTTGAGATGCTCAGTGTGAAGAAAGGACAGATAGATAAAACCCAACTCAGGATTAATAGCACCAATGTTAGAAGATGAAACAACAGCAGCAGAGACAAGAGTCTTCTGTCTAGAGGGTGACAAACACTTAAAATACATTAGCAAACATCTGCCTATATGTGAACTGTAGATGTTCTAATTATCTAATCYCTATAACTTTTATTTTTGGTTTGTGGGAACATCTTAGGAAACCAAAATCCTGAAGGAATTTATGCATAAATATGCTCTGTATAAAATATTTATAAGGTGTTGGTCACAATCTAAGAATTTAGCTGTAACAAGACACAGAATATCAAAATTTGTTTTTAAGACAGGTTGAAGYTGTGTTCATTGCAAGTTAAACCAGTGTCACTATAGCTCATCAATTAGTTTTAAACAGACTTTTTTTTTTTGTTTGTTTGTTTTGGTGTAACTAGGCAATGAATTATAATGAGATTTCTGGTGAGTATTTAGTAAAAGTTTCAACACTCTATGGCTGACCTTTGAGGGTTGCAACAGGAGTGCTTATTTAAGGCCTAAAAATATGAATAGTAGAAGATGGCAGGAATAATAACACTACAATGTATTAACATGAGAACAATATGTTTGCACTGAATTAAATAAGTAAACAAGAACCATTACATGGTATTAAAATCCAAATATCTAAAAGGGCACTGAAAATTATATAGGAAATGCTGACAGTATAAATTTTTCATGAAGCAGGATGGAAAAATCAGGATTTGTTGCCTATTTGATGAGTGCTATTTAGACGAAGAGCTCTTTTCTGCCTGAGACTCATCAACAGATGGATCCAGCCTGAGCTTCACCTAGCAAAATGAACCGATGTGTATATGAGTTGGCAGAATTTGAGCTGTGTTAGATTACTGAGTAAGTTCTGTGTTGTTTTATAAATTGGTTTGGTCAGTCTAGAATATGAGTTACTATAGCTCATCTTCTCCAAGTGACTTTTTTTTGTTAATTCCACGTAGTACTTATTAGCTAATTGAAATAAAATAAACATATCAGGTTTATAAACCAAATTAAAAAACACCTTTCACTAATATCACATAATAAATACTGAAAAAAAAAAAAAAAAGGAAAATCTTTTGGAGATAATAAAAAAACCCAAAACCCCTTCTGTATTAGTCTTCCTTTTTTTATGGCTCATTTTGATATAAACTCTGTTTTAGCGTCTGCTAAGTCAGAATATTTGAGTCTCCTTTGCTAAGGTATTATTCTGGGAGTTTATTGTCATGAAATTCTGATTTTTTTTTTTGTCCCCTCTCTTGAACTTCGGTTTGGATTTAATCAAAATGCATGTAGGGAAATTTGAATGGAGTTTGTTTCATTATTTTCATTATATATATGCAACATTGCAAAAACAGAAAAAGCCTATTCTTGTGTAGGAATTGTGCTCATGGGAATACAGAGGAAATTGTTTTATGTTAAGGTTCATTAGTGACCAAAAATCAATTAGATTCGATTCTTGCATGCTTAGTTTTATTGCTTTCACTGAACCAGACTGTGTTTGGTTTTAACCGAGAGGGTCTATTTGAGAACTTTTATGTGAAGCAGAATTGCAGTTTCTGGATATGTAAGTAAACAAAACCAAAGTCACTTCTATAGGAATGTTCATTTTAGAGGAAAGACAAATGCATATATTAATTGCTTAAATACGGGCATTATATTTCTTTAATATCACATAGCTAAATTAATTTAACAGTGGTCTATAAAGTGATTTCTCTCCAGTTAAAAAAAAAAAGAAAATAAAAAAAGAGAGGAAAAAAAAGAATTTAAGAAAAGCTATTTGCTTTAAAAGATTCAAGAGAGCCATGACAGATCTCAAAGGTGGCACTTAGCTTAAGTGCTACATAAGAATTAATCTATTTGGTCATATTCCTGTAAAAGAAACATGAATTGTTTACATAGGAGTCGTCTTGCACAGTTCTCTACAAGGTTCAAAAAGTGTGGTGATTTCTAATAACTGATGAGATATGCAGCAGCTACCTAGTACAAACAAACAAACAAAACTCTGAACAGCTAACACCATTTCTCACTTTGTCTCAGAAAGTTATTTACCACCACAGACAAACAATAGAGTTTTCAACATCCTCCAGAATCAAGAAAAACTTGTTAGATCTAGGTGAGCGCAGAATCAGCAAGACTTTCATATTACGTTTATAGGATTTGAATTTTAGGAGTCTGAAGTCTCTCGGTCCCCAGGTGTTTTAAATTTGCATATAAATAAGTCATCTTATCAAAGAAAAATCTACTGTGAGTCAAGCCATAAGCTAAAAAAGTAACACTACTTCAAAAAATATTTTTATTATATATTTTAGACTAATATATTTATATTTGGAAACATTCAGTTGAAAATAAAGAAGTAATTGGGCTTTAAGTTATCACCAGCATTTCAAATTGAATAACCATTTTTGCAAATTTTACCAGCTCAAGGCCCTAATTTTCAGAGCCAAAGAAAAAAGGAAAAATACATGAAAGATTGATTTGGGCATGCCAGAAYATTAGTAACTCTCAAAAGTTCACAACTAGATTCTTCTTCATGTGAATTCAGTGTCTATCTACTTACACAGCCAACTTCTTGATTATTATTATTTACTTAATTGTCTAAATACTAAAACCCTCTGTAAATTGAAACATTTGATACAACTTACCTTGGGTATTTCCTTCAGATTAAACTCTGAATTGAAACAAACCCTTTGGAACATGGATGTGCATATATACTGAATGTAAAACTTGTTTTATGGTTTTAGCAGCCACTTTCAGAATCTGAAAGGAAATCACTAATTGGAACGTYTTGCTGATCACTGTTTAGAAAAGAAGAAGAAAACACTACTGTTTTTTTCTAGGCCGCGGTTCAAACTTTTTCACTGTCTTGTCGTTGCTTGTCAGTAGAGGGCAATATCTATCAATGTGGTTATTACACAGGTGAAACTATACAAATAACAATGCAATACACATGGAGGAATGAAGATCAGTCAGAAATTATTTTTGAGATAGTTGGGTTTTGCACTGTTTCAGTTATAAGAATTCAGTCAATAGTTGAAAAGAGGCAGCAATCTCATATCTCAAAATGTGACTTGAGGCAATATTAATAGTTCTCAAATAAAGATGGAGATAACCTATTAATTTTCAGGCTCTTTGTTAAGCTGGGGGATTCACTGAGGCACTCAAGTATGARAGCTCTTGTTCTATATTGCATAATATGATCCAGTATTCAAGGCAGTGGTTGAGATTAGGGTGTTTTCCAATAGTGAAGATTAAAGGCTGTTTTCTGTAGATTTAAATGGTTTAGTAGTATCCGATTTAAGATGTCAGTTTTTAACTGAGTTTTGTAAAAGCTGCATCTTAATTTTCATTAATGCTAAAAACAGTGTAGGAGAAGATTCCAAACAAATATATGGATTAGCATAACACCTGCAGGTTATACAATGAAGTAGCAAAGGCCTATTTAATCTTAATTTTCAATTTTTGGGGTGGTGTGGGATTTTCATCCTTTACTCTGAAAATTTCCATTCCTTTTCTGTTAATCCTACTTTAGACAAATTTAACAAAATAATATTGAACACATCTATCCTCTAATTCAATTTCTCAATTTAACTAGGTCAGCAGCAGGTTTTTCATTAATCTAAAGAAGATAACACTGTTTTACTGGTTGTAGTTTTCTCGTATTGTCTTCCTCTTCATATTTTCTTTAYATACTGTTTCTCTGAGAGAAGGCTTATGTATTTTTTTTAAACTGCTAATGTAAATTGTAGCCAGCTATTTGATATATTTGACAGAAATTGGTATTTTAGCAGATTTTACTTTAAACAAATCAGGTTATGAAAACAGTTTCCTACCTTCATGAACTTTGGACTTGAATATTTTACTAGCTGTAAATAAGAAAAATTTCTTGTTCTTTCAGGTATTTTACTGTATTGAGAAGAAACCAAACTAACCAGTTGTTACTTCAAAAAWTTCTCATTTAGTCTTAAAATTATTTGTGCTTAAAAGAATTATATTATTAGTATAATGCTGCCAATTCTACACTCTGTTTAATGGAATTTTATGAAAGGCTGAAAATGAATAGCTACAGCCCTGGGGCTTGTTCATTTTTCTAAATTTTTGACAGAAAAAATAAAATTTTCAGTTGTGCAATTATACTCTTACCAGTGTTGCAAAACAGGAAGACTAAATTCATTATGGTTACTTACACTTTCAAGAATGGGAGCACACTAATTCAGTTGAAAAAATCTATTTGAAAGAAATATAAAAGAGTAGTCTAGAACTACTCTTGGTAGATCAATGGTTAGAATCACTGTTTACTTCAGCGTAGAAGGATGAGATAAAAGATAATGTATGGAGACACATCTAAACTACAACAGTTGAAATATTAGAGTAACGGCCAGAGACTAAATAAGCAGCATGCGGATAGACCTCTCTGTTCTCATTATACTAGTTGACATAAAAATCTAGGAAGGATTCAGAGGTTGATCAATTCTTTGTAGCTTGAAAATGCTCACTACACAAGACTTGAGGACCAGACCTTTGATGTGTGACGTCCTTGCAAGAGTGAAGATGCCCCAGTGTTCAGCTGCCTGCCTGGTCAGCACCGTGGTCAGGTCTCTCTGCCTTTGTGCCTCATCAGATATGCACAGGAATGAGATCTGAAACAACTAAGGATGACATTCTCCTGTCTGGTGTCTGCATGATTTTTATTGACTTTGTTCTGTGCTGAATTTGCTGGAAGTTTAAGACTAATGGCTGTATAACCTCATGGGGTTTAGGATGACTGCATTTGCAGTATCTCTTTATACTGAATGAGCATCATGCTCTGATGGAAGAGAAAGTGACATATCAAGACAGCTAGTTCTGTCTCAAGAAGGAGGGCTATCTGGGATTATGAACACCATAGAACTTCTCCTGGGGAAGCAGTACGCTTCAAGGAGATGAAAAGACATGTTCTCTGAGGGTGAGCTGCTTATCTGCAGATACTATTTTTAAAATTATTCCTTTTAGTGAACTGTTTAAAAACATGTGCTAGCTGTTCCAGGAATGTAAACATGTATTACTGAAGCTGCTTTTAATTTGAAGGAAAAAATATCATCAACCAATTGTCATTTCCAGTTTATTATTCTCATCTCTTTATTTCCTGCGGAAGAATTCTCTATCCCTACCCTGCTAATGCAAAAAGTCCTTCTTTTCTTCAGTAGTTGCTTCAATAAGCTAAATTGCATATTTTTCTATTTTTAATGAGTTCAGTGTGCATAATGTAGAGCATAAAATACTGTGCTGGGTAATGGCATTGGTCTAAAGTTGTTCACAGAAATACAAGCTTGTTATTTCCATTCTGAAGTAATGTAATTCGACTGAATCTCACTGAGGTTTAGGCCTACCCCATTTCTTCTGATACAAAGAAAAGAAGGAACTTATATGATGTCTGATGTTGAAAATCTTTGATAGATATTAGTAAGGTAGAAAACTAAGTCTGTTCTATATATTTTGTTTGCTGGTAGGCAAATATTTGACATATCTTTGAATTTTAAGTTTCAGTTGTCATATTTCTCTCCAACAGTTAGCTACCACTAATATAAATGATAAGGTACTTAAAATAAAGAAGATGAAATTAAATAGAATTTACAGCTTTAGGCAATGTTCCAGAACACAGAAATCGACAGATCTTCTGTAGCCCAAGTGTGCTTTACATCAGAATTCCAGTTTCAAGAATGAGAGAGAAAATGGTCCCTAAAGTTTTTTTTTACTAGTATTAAACCTAAAGGCTGTTTATGATTCACTAGGACCCTTGATTGCACAGAAACTGAAGGTCCAGTAGTTATTTGGGGAGTTCGGTTTTCTTAGCAGACTATGCCAATTTCTCTTTAATTATCAAAGAGGTTAAAACAACAAAATCTGACAGATTGTTAGCTGAACTCAACCAGATGGCACCATTCCATTCAAGCCAGTTTTGGGGAAGTTCTGCTGCACCATATGCTAGAATCAGTTCGACAGCTAATTAGTGCGTATTATAAGACAATCACTCTCTCAAGGAAATTTCTTATGGATGGTCACAATTACAGAGTGAGAAGAAGGAATAAAAATCTGAATAGCATATACCCTCACTGACTTGTTTACTCCAGTCATAAATAAAGGTCAGCATGGTAAACCATCTTGAATAACCTTTCAGCTCAATCCCAGTAGTGCTGACATTCCTGAGCTGTATTTGGAAAATAAATATTGAATGCTGTAGTGAATTACAGCTTTTTTCCTTCTTTTTCTTAACAGCTGTGGTGTAAAGGATGGAGTAAAGTTGATTATGCAACTGAGTTCTTCTCCATTAAATTAAGCTAAATTAAAAGAATAGAAATTGCAACAGATATTTACAAAAGTTAGGAATTATCAGCCCAAGAAGAAAAGTGATTGTTATAAAGACGAAGCATGGCTTATTTTCCAATAGTCTTATACATTAACTTTAGTTTACCAGGCAAAAGCAAGAAGCAGAATGCCAATATTTTTATAGGGCAAAAGCAAAAAACAGRTGAAGAAAGATGCTATGATATACTGATATTATGGTATCTGCTACCTGTGTTAGTGGGACTTAATATGATTCTCAGAAGTTGGAGTTTTTAAGACTTATCTGTACAAATAGACTGTTGAGGTTCAGACTTTACAATATCTCTCTCTGAGGCATGCCTTCTGCATAAATAAACTGATATGCAAAACACTTAAGCAGTCTTGATGTTCAAAGAAATTGTTAGAATGAAAATTCTGTAATTACACAGGCTTCGGGAAAGACGACTCTGATGTGCAACAAATGTAGAAGAGACCTATTAGGATGATGAGAAGAAGAAAGAGTTGGTTATTACAAGAACAAATAAGTGTCACAGGCATATGTAAGCAAGCTCTCCTTGCAGACTAGTATGATTGGAAACCATGCAACTATATTGATAAAACTGTTTATTAGCCCAGAGTATGTCTGTTCACACCAAGAACAGGCAGAGAAAAGCGTCATGAGCCTACAAAACTTCTAAAAATGTATTCTGGAGAAGCTTAACCTTTTTTTGGTCCAACCACTTTGGCACAGCAAATTAAAGCCTGAGGAAGAGTTGACTTTTTATTAGGTACAGCAAGGAGGGAATTTTGAAAACAGTCTTCTGATAGAGCATAAAAGCCAAAAGTCTTAAAGATAAATGTCATTGTTTTTCAAAAGAACTCAACCAGAAATTAATTCCTTTGGCTTGGTTTGTGGTTTTGGTTTGGTTTGTTGGTTTTTGGTTTTGTTTTCTTCAGAAGATGGTTTCAYCAAACATCATAATATGGCTTTCAGGAATAAGTTAGAGTTTTATTTTCTATTTGTTTGTCTTGAACATACTAAGGTGATTTCTAAATATAGTCCATTATGAGCTCCTGCAAAATTTCTTACTATGCACAGATGTGACCACATCAAGTAGAATTCAAATAATAGGGTCTACTAGCTGCTTAAGCTGCCTTTGTTCAACCAATAAAGGAACTTAATTTCCCTGAGCAGATGAAAAAGACTCCTACTCTCTAAACCAACTGTCTCTGACAATGTATTTGAATGCATTGCATCTCTGCAGTAAACCTCATGCTTTAGAAAACCAAATGCACAGTATTTACAGGCATGCATCTTGCTGAACATGCATGGTGTGATCTCTGTGTGTACATTATGTTCAAGAGCTCCCTGGAATACTAGTCACACATGGGATACACAGGTGTTCTTCCAGCAACCTACTTGCTACTGGGAAAATATCAGTCAAGAGCTGTCTACCACTGGAACAAGTCGTATAGCTGGCATCCATCTTTCCAAAGCACTTCCTCATCCTGCACTGAATGAATTGCTCTGTTGACAAGGAATTTTGTTCTGAGTTGTTGCCATTCCCAAAGCSCCCGCCCTTTTAAATAACTTGAAATGTGTCAGTCATATGTGGAAGCCAAGGGGAGATTTTACTGTTACAGGAACGATTCATGTGGCTTATGTTATATCTAGGAAGGCCCCGAGACTAGATGTTTCAGGTTGATCTATACATATGTCACTAGAAGAATACGCAACTAGATATTTAATAAAATCAAATTTAGCATTGTGGTGGGTTGACCTTGGCTAAGGCCCAAACTCCCATCCAACCATTCTCTCATTCCCCAGGAACACCCTTTTCTGAGCATGACTGCCTATAGAGAGGAAGGTTTCTCTTTACAGAGGTCAACGTTTCTCCTCACTTCACAATCATCTCTAGGACTATCAGCTGGTCTGTTCATCAAAGAAGAGAAATCCAGCTCTGCTGGCTATCATGTTTCCTTTACATTTTTGGAAGGAAGAGAGGAAGAGACTTATGGAAGAGATGGAAGGAATAGTCCCATGCAAAGCATGATGTGCGAGACTAGATAGCTTTTGCTGCAGAGGAAACAGGCATTGCAGTGAAAAGGGAGCCCTTCACCAAATAGGCTTTTATGTCTGTTTGAAAGAGCAGCCTGGTATTAGTGCTGAAATACTTTTGCATGACAACAGTTGTGAGCAAATAGCAGGGCGTATCATCGCGTATCATCACAAAGAAGAGAGTTGCAGGTCTCAGAATGTTTATGACGACTAGGTATGACTTTGCATGTATAYATGCTTTCCTACATGAAAAAAGGACATGCACCACTTCCAAATTTGATGTCATACATTAAYCTACAGTGATACTGGGATTACAACTCTCAGACGTCAGATGCAGTCTTTGGAAACAATTTCTGTAATTGAAATACAGTTCATTAGGATTGCGTGACAACAAACTACTGTAGCATCAGTCTCAGCTCCCATGAGAGTTAATACTTATGCCTCCCTCTCTGGCAAAAAAAAAATAAATCACACATATTCAATTCCTACCCTACTTCTCATTCTGGCACCCAGGCCACAGTTTTCCAGAACAACCTTGTGGTTGGCATGTCAGCTGGAGATGGGGGAAGTTCCAAGCAGTCTTCAGTGTAAAATGGACACCATCTGTGTAGGAAAATCTGAAAATCTGAAAACTGAAGGCAGAAGCAGGATGGCCTGGCATGGGCAAGGATCTCCACCACTGTCAGCCAGATTTCTACTGGAACATTTTGTTCACAGGAGGTCTAATATTCATCTACTCAATATGGGAAGTAAGGGTGCATTTCTACAGCAGTAGGCAGTCCAGATATTTGCATAGCCAGAGGAGCAGTCCCTAATCATCCAAAAAGCCTCAATAGCATGCCATGATCTTAATTGCCAACAACATGACATACCCCAGGCACAGAGCAAACAAGAATGATATTCTGCTGGCTGCCCTCAAAAGGGATTCTCTCTTGTCCAGGGGAGCACCTTCAGTTGCAGGGAATTCTCCATTTACTCCTGCTCAAAGCTAGCAAGAAAGACCTCTCAGAGAAATGCCAAGAACACAACATGTCTCTCACAGAATATGTAACCCAGGTTCTCTCCACCCTTGCACACATTAATTTCACTTCTATCCCATTCCTAGTCGTGGCAGCAGATTGCTGTAGACGTGCAACTCTCACTAGCCCTGTCCCAGGGCATTGTCATGCCCACCAACATAAGGGACGCCTGCCAGTACTTTGAAGGTCATTCTATCTATTCAGTCCTCCTGGGACATAGTCTGTTAAGGAATGAGTTGCCATTACACCTGCTCTTCAAGCTGTCATCTTGGGATGCCTGTGAAAAAGATGTGTGTGGAACAAGTGCATTGCACTGCATGTCTCCAGACACTGCACAGTATAGACCTCCCTGATTTTTTTTCTACACAGACATATCTAAAGGGGGCAGTCTGAGCTGCAACTGTCAGCCTTAGGACCCTGGTGTGAAGAAATCACAGCATTACAAAATAAGCCCAGGAGTGCTACCCAGAGGCCAAGGAACTTAAATTCCAATATCAAGGGGAGAATCTGTCCTGCTTGCAAGCAGGAGGACTTGCATAGCAGTGGCAGATGGGTCAATTTCTTCACTTTGTGCATCACATCTAAAAGGGCCTACACTAAGACTACGGGTTAAACAAGACCCCTTGAATACCGCTGCATAATCTTGGATAGTAAAAGTATGCAAGATGGAGAACATGTTAGCATATTAAACTTTTGAGTAGCTTTAGGATCTCTGTTCGGTGTAAGCAGGAGTTGGACTAAAAATACAAAAATATTAGTACTTAAGCTTCTTCATAATAATATTTAGAATAAAAAATTGAGATGAACTTTCACAACAAATTTGAACTATTTCTGAGACAGCTGTCATCTGTGGTTCAAAAATGTAGCTATCTTACTCCTGCACGTTCATGCTTTTCTTTTGCCTTGTCTTTGAGATCTATGGTAAATACAGCACACCTAAATTACTATAATTATTTAAATAAGAATGCATGTAAAACTAAGCTTCTGGATATCGTCCACTTCCAAAAACTTTTTTGTCCCATCAGTACTGAAATACAACTACTAATGCTATATTATCATTTAGCAAGCAAAACAAAGCAAGCATGATGAGCAGTTTCTAATAATTACTGATTTTTACAAGGCTGAGTTTTGATAGTTTCCACTTTGCCACTTTCTGATCATTGTGAAAAAATTAAGGATGATTGCACATATCCCTTTCTAGAGCTTGTCAATTCATCAGCTGAATTAGATCTCTCTTCTCCCAGAAAATCAATATGTTACTTCATATATTCTCTGCTACTTATGGTTTAAGATGTTTGCAACTGTTAGTTGATGTAACTGCTGTGCAGTATAAAGAAATGTCATTCGCTTCATTGATTAGTATATACATTTGTTTCAAATTTCCAACATAATAGCATAACCTGTTTTTACCACTAGGAAATCTGTATGTATCTCCCTGGAATTCACATTTAAACAGCTTCTTACCAGGCTTTACATGTCAGAGTTGAACAAATTAACTCATTTCTTCGTAACAACTACCATCTCAAAATGGAAATTTTGGTGGTGTCTTATTATTAGTATATGTGTTTTATGAAATGAAAAGGCACTGTTCTGACCTTGATAACAGAATTCATGGTAGTTTCAGGTATCTCTACTATTCATGTGACTGATTATGCTCAAAATGCTTTTACTGAATGTTGCCCTATCCTTATATCTTCTTCACTGGTGCAGTAATCTGAGAACCTCTTCCCCAGTACAGATTTTTTTTTTTCTTTCTTTTATTGTCTCAAAAGAGCAGCTACTCAAATCAAGCTGATCTCTCCCTGCTCTCAAAACCATAAAAAAACCTGTTGATAACAGACAGAAGTAGATCAGCTCTAGATTTTCCAAGTGAGAAATTAGATCTTCCCTTGGTTTGCCTCTAAATAGATCTTAGGGTTTGCATACTTCTTTATTAAAGAGCCACACAGATAACAGATAGGGAAACCRAGTCACACAGTCATGCTATTTAAAGACTAATCCAAGCAAATCTTCTGCCTATACATTTTGCATCAATTCTCATTTAGAGTAGACAAACTATCTGATTAAATTKATAGAAGAGCAGATCGATCCCATACGCCATCTACTACATGCCTTTCTCTCCATATGGCTGGAATGGTATTTTAATTATGTATGCATTAGTTGGTGCGTGCATGGGGTGGTATTTTTACGTGCAGCCTTAAGCATAGTTATGATTGTCTGAGAACCCTGATGGTGCGTGACTGAGCCTGAAAACTAAAATGTTTTTTACAATGTAATCTTTGGTCTAGTACACGGTATTATTTCATCGCCTACACTCTGTTTCCTGTATATAAGTGCAGTTCTTTTTTAAAGGCAATGATGTCTCCAGGCAGTGGATGTGAAGATCCTTAATGGGTGTAGAAAGCCCTATGAAAACTAATTGCGTAGGTGTCACCATAATAGAGCTATACCTGCAAACATCAACAAGGCAAAAATAAATGAAAATTTTGAGTTGCAGGTCTGATGGGGGATTTGGAGGAAGCAATGAAAATAAAGCCCGCTAGGTAACTAGGTGGAGAACTACCCTATCTTCCTTAACCACTTCCCGATAAGAAAAGTGCTATCTATCTGTCTCCGGTACTTAAATATCATCAGTAATGCTAACACAGAAACTCCTGATGTTTGAATAATGTCGTGAAATCTGTTACATTTAAATCAAACTTTTAGCTTTGGTCTGTAATCCAGTTTAATGAAGTGATGCCTTTTCATTGCTTTCCAAACTGACATCAATGGTCCACATTAACATTCTGATCAAGATCCTGAAATACTGTATGTTCATAAAATATCAAAATAATTTAGACATCATGAAAAGAAGCAGGATTAGAATAGATTCTAGAAGTGGAGACTGATGAGTCCAGCAAAGGGAGATAATTATTTCAAGCAAAAATCAGGAAAGAAAAGAGGGCATAAAAAGCCACATTTTTTGTTTTCAAAACATAATGGTTGTATGTAATGAACAGTCATCATTTAAGTACAACATACTACCAGTTAATGAACAACCACACTGTAAAAATATGTTCACAAAACCAAAAGCAGGATGCAGTTTGGCTAGTCCCCAGAAGAACTAAAATATACATAATTTCAAAAGAAAAAGAAATCCTTCAAGAAGAACAGTATCCAGAGAAGTCAATCCCAAGAAAGTGAGAGTAGCTCTTGTATCAGGTAGCTTGGTGATAATTATAGCAAAGATAAACATTAAATGTTCATTTCAGTACCTGTCCCCAGATGAATATGTACAAACAGTGAACTGTAAAAACAAATTTAAAGAAAGACAGTCGTTGTCAACAAAACATACCTTGTATAGAAAGTAAAAACTAGGACAGAAAGAAAGGCCAAATTTGTTCCTTTCCCGCATTAGTACTTATCTCTGTATGTAGCTGTCCTCTGGCTGTTCTGAACCATAAAGAGTTAAAAAGACAGTACATGGATCTTACTAAATATAACAAAGTTTTTCAAAATACATTATTTAGTATAGAGAATAAGGTAGGAATTTCTAGATKAATTCATCTGCAACAGAAATTACCATCAGGCTTACGGCTTCCCTGCTTAGTAGAGGGGAGTGTCAGTAGTGGATTAGTTGTATGGATAATTTAGCATTTATATACTTTTACAACTTCTTTGTCTGCAGTCCTTTCCATAGGAAATTCTGCTTTATTTGCTTTCCTCTCCTTTACTGCTGCTCTGCTCTATAATGTAATTCATTTGGCTCTTACACACTGGTGCTATCACTTAGAATCCAAGCTGGCTTCTCCTCAGAAGTCCCATCCCACAATCTTTCTATAAATCTTACACTCAAGAAATTTTGGAACATTTCCCGTCTTACCTGCCAGATATTGTGCATTTAAGGATACATTTCTTGAATGACCAAACAATACATTTCTCATTTATGTAAGTTACATAGCTAGAAAATTAATTACAGAGACCATCATTTTTATCTATACGTTGAGACATGATATAAATRAAATTTCAGAACGAGTCTACAACATTTTAGCAATAACAAGCCATCCTAAGCACCTCATCTATCCTTAGACCACATGATTTAGGTGTCAGCGGGCAGTAAGGGTGGTACTTCGCCAAAGAGACAATGGAGTGGAGAAACCCATCCTTGAGCTGGGGAAAATGAGTAAGAAGCAAGAAAGAAACCATTATGCTCTGATCCCCTGCACTGCTCATCACCTCGCTGAAGGTGGAGGGACTGAGTGTGATGTGCGGTGAAGATAATGAGAGGTTAGGCTAGGAAGGGRGTAAGGGAACTGTGGCACTGAAGTTGAGCTTGGGGGAAAGGGGAGGAAAGGGGTTCACTTAAGTAATTTTTTAATGTTTTGGGGTTTTTTGTTTTGTTTTTTATTTTTCCCATGTTTGAATCAGGATTAAAAATTTAGGTTAACTGGAATTCAATTATATTAAGTAAAAATCCCTGGTTGATACTGTTTTGCCCATGACAATCAGAAAGGAACAAACACRGGGAAATACAGGGGAAAGGGGATAAAAGTTGCTGGGTGTAAACAGGCAAGTTGTCTATAGGTCGGTCTGACTGATCCTTACATTTGACCACTGCAGTCTACCCTCTACTTTTATTAAATCCTATTTCTAGCTACCACGTGAGGTCTTTATTCTGCGTGCCTCTGTGCAAACAGTAGCCAACTTCAGTCCTAACAGGCCTTTASGTTAAGAGATCTAGGCACCTGCAAGGGGACTGGGACCACAAACCTCAAGGGCTCATGGTTCCCRGGGTCAGGCAGCTGGGGGAGACTGGGGTTTGGGGGTCAGCTGCTGGGCCAGCCGCTGCGGGGGAGCTCACACACGCTTAGCTTCGCTGCTGCCTGGACGTGGTCTTCCAGCTGTCAGGCTAGGGTGGACGGGATCCAGCTGTGTTGTGGAGCCCACCAGATTCAGCGACTCCTAACAGTTCACTACTCAATGAAAATTGAGAAAATTTTGTGCATTTCAAAGAAGAGACAGACAAAAAGAGTTCTTTATTTTTAAAAGAGGCTTCAGCTAAACACCTTGGGGAATGTAAACATAGTCTAGAATCTGCACATGAAAGCATTACCACAAGATAGACATAGTAGTACTAGGTGAAAAAAGAAATATTTTTTATTTTATATTCTTTCTAAATTTGGATTAAGGACCTGATAAAATCACAGTAACTGAATTGTTAAACCAACAGAACACGGAGAACAGTATATTGTGATGAACACAGGGTGGCAGCTACCTGCTTAACCCAAACTCGCTGACAGCGAAATCGTGTGTATATCTGCGCTCAGTGAACCAGAATGACACAAAATGTAGGCTTGAATTAGTCATCACCACCCTGACAGAAGCAAAAGGCAGAGAAGGTGGTTTCCGAGTACAAACATTTTATACCATCTTCTTCCCACCAAAGCTGTTGGGACCTTCCTTCACTGAAGGAATATATTATGACAAAAGCTTTAGGCTAGCTCGTAATTAGGTAAAAAAAAAATCCCTATCTGCTATACTTGACACAGCGTATTTGATTCAACGACAGACTTTACCATGACAGAAAGAAGCAAAATCATATATTTAGTTAAATTGTCTACTGCTATGCAATGGATGCTTATTATTTTGTAGAACTGGTAGCCAAAAGTGACTTTTGRTGAGTCACTATTACCTCATACACAATAACTGGCTTTGGAGGCTGCATCTCACAAGCAGCACTTGAGTTCAGAGGCATCCTGATATCCAGAAAGTTATCCCTTCTAGCAAGTCTGTTTTCTATTTCATTACTCTCTGAGATGACAGCACATTTGGGAAAAAAAAGATATTTGCCTGTTTTGAACATTTATTTTCCATGAACCCAGTCATGGCAATAGCTTTGCCAAAGCATTCTGCATTGTTGAAGTATAAGGGAAGCAGTTTCACCACTAGAATGTGACCCACCACTCCTCTATGTGCTTCCTCCACAGTTTGTGCCTTTAATGGGAAGAGGTATTAATACTCCACCTGTGACAGCAGCTCAGCAGACTGTCATGTTTAGAAGCAGGTCTTGAAAGCAATTCATGCAAATCACACGCCAGCTTGTCGTCTTCAGTAGAAGAGTACATTAAGAGTAAGAAAGTCTTCACCAGTGACAAGTTAGAAGAGTAAATATGAAAAGTTCTTTACCTGTCAAGACAGAACAGAGAAGGAAGGTGACAAAAAGTAGCAGAAGTAGTATGATTCTCGTGAATTAGTTACAGCTAGCAGCAATGGTTAATAAGTCGAAACTTCTAAATTGCCTAGTGCAGCAAAGATGAAGAGGGCAGTAAATCTCAGAAATTAGTAGTACTAATGAGACTACAGAAACTGGAAGAAATATGATGCCATATTAAGAAGCGGAGAGACAAATGAAATGGCATGGTGGGGAAAAAATAGATCCTCTTATTACAATCTAAAAAGACTGCATTTAGCAGAGGGGCAGTGAATACTAAAAACCTATTCATATTTTATAAGATTTTTCTTGCGTGCATTTTGCGAGAAACAAGATGTGGTTACCCTGATAAACTTGCATAGGCTGATCATGCTTAGATACTGTATAGACTTGTTAAACAGGGAACGACAGAAAAACCTCTCAGACCCTTTCCATACCTTCTGGGAGGCAAAGAGAAAGCACCAAGTTGTAGCCCTTGCCCCAGCTGTAGTTGGAGGAAGAACGCATCCTGTCTAGAGGACTGCAGTGGCTGTGCTGCTTCTCTCCAAGAAAACTCTCTCTGGTATTAGGCTGTGCTGCTCAATTTATCATAGCCCAAAAGCTAAACCTAGCAGACCATTTTGATAAAGATGATAAAAACTTCTTGTTCCATTTAAAACAGGTGATGGGACAAGAATAGATAGCCAGGTCATTCCATGCAATAGTCTGTTTCCTCAGAAATCCTATCTCCAGAACACCTCTTCTTGTCTAAATAAAAAAGAACTGTGAGGAAGACCCTCTTGGTTTAAAACTTTCCTTCTCTCCTACGTTTTTGGTTTATTTCTTTATTCTTCATGGTGACTTAGTGAAAAACCTTCTGCTCTCAGTACTTATCCTCTTACAAAGGGAGAAGAAGCAAGCAGCATATTGTTGGTCTTTATCTTTTCTACTAAGTGTAAGTGGATATCTCAAACCTGTGAGGCCACTGAGGCTTGTGAGGCATTTTTCATTAAATGGTTTGGTAGCCAGAGTCTAACTGGATAATTGCATTCTCTCATGAAAATTTCCTGTTAGTCTTAGACAGCTGTGTTCTGATGTTGCTTATTGAGGGCTGCCAAATTCCAAGCAAAAGATTTGTGTATTAGACTGAGCGATTTTTCTATTCAGTCTGTTCTGCTATTAYTTAGGTACTGCCATAGATGTGACTAGCACTGAAAGGATTCCTGGAAGGAATTTCTGTGACCCAAGCAGTTTGCAAATTATCAAACAGATTCTGTCTCTATTCCTATCAAAAATCTTTCAGATCAAGAGATAGGACATAAGTAAAAGCAACAAACTGGGGTGCAACCAGTAACACTAAGGATGGAATAATCCGGTCTTAAATAAAAATACAGACAGTGAGACATACAGACATGCCTAATGGATATCACTCAAAAGACGATAAATTTAAGATTGTCCCATTCATGAGAAATTCTCCAGGTTGATTTATCTAATTAGAATTATGAGCACTGATATTGTGAATTCTCTGAGAATTCCTGGTTTAAAAAGGGAGGCTAATGATATCCTGCCCTCCCACACCCCCTGAAAAAAGGAAGATGAAGCAAAGCAATTAGAAAAACAGATAAAAGACGTTTTCATTCCTCATTGTCAAACAGACTTTTTCTCTTCTACACACAAACATTATTTCTCAGTAACCTCTCATCATCATAATAATAACATCCTTTTAGTGTCAAAATCGAAGTGATCATAAGAATTCTGTGCTAACAAAGGTGGCAAGATATGCTATAAATCCTTTTAACTTGTCCAAATACATCATGTCGAAGAAAAGGAAATCAATAAAAAGCATCCAAGAAATAGTTTTAACTTGTCTCCCTCTTTCTGCCCTCTGCAATACTATTTTCTTTTTTTCGTTATTTAATTTCTCCTTATTGCAAATAAGAGGATGGAAGGATAGCTGCAGCTCATTTTTCAGTCCTAAAAATTGCTGAAAGTATAGCTCTGTGGAAAACATTCACAAACTGAATATTTTTCAGTTTATGCAGAATGTTTAATTCTTCCAGTAGTTAATTTTCCCACTAAGTATTTTGTAACACTACAATACAAATATAATATTTAGTCCATTCAAACTCTTTACAGGCTGATACCCATCAGAATTCAAATTATTACTCTTCCCTCCTATTAACTATGCCACAAACCTTAATACTCTTTCAAAGAAAAAATGGAGGTCATGATAAAGGGAATGGATTTATAAATTTACGTATGTGTGTGTGCATGCACATTAATTATGTGGAAAGTGTTTAAACATTAAAATCTCTAATGCAGCCTTCAGAAATGTTGCAACTGGGAATACATTCATATGAAGTAAACACATAAATTCAAGTGAAGTTTTTATTATTTAGGGTAGCTCAGTTTAAGAGTAAAAAAAAATTAATCAAAAGTTAAGGACTCTACCTCAGAAAATAGAGAACAATCTTTTTTCCTTCACACTGAGATAATTTCATGTTCTACCAGCTAAAAGATCTTAGTCTCTGAGCTGGATGTTTCGACGCTTTCTCCTATATTGGTGAGTTTTCACTTTATAGAAGACAGAATTTCTTATTCACTTACCTGTATAGGTAGTTTGGTATCACCTGKATGATCATCCAACAGGATGATCCAATCAATCCAACACTGACTACTTTTATTACATTTTTCTCCTTTTTAAGAAGATTCTGAATTGAAGATATTTTGGTATGGGAAGATGATGACATTGCGTACTCTTAACCTAACAATGCATTTCCTTTAATTATTCATGATTTTAGTGGTCTGCCTTGTTCGTTTGAAGTGGTTTACCTTTATGCAGTTTGAAGCAGCCTTTACTTCCGCAAGAGCTGCCACAGAATCAGGGGAGAACAAATGAGCTCAAAACAAAAAAGGAAATTTTGTCCAGCCTGGCAAATGATAAGGGGAGAACTTAAGTACTGAGTTTACAAACTACTCAAGATCAGAGCAAGATGGAACCTGGAAATTGTTACATCTGATTTTTATGCTTAAATGGCTCCTTGCAATCTCCAGCACTGTGTACTAAAATCAGATTACTCTGAAAAGCTAGAGATTTCAAAACTTCTTTTTTACATAGGGTAAGGTTAAAACAGTTTCTTAGTAGTCTGAATGGTTTTTTGTAAATGAACTAGATACAAATAATTTAAAAAAAACCAACCCACATTCTATTTCTGAAACGGATGTTGTTAATTGCAGACAATCAACTTACATACAGAAAGTTTTCAAGGACATAGTACAGCTTCAAAAATTGCAGCATTCACTTCATCATACTTAGAAATAGTTACTTTACATGAGTGAATACATCTCTGTCTTAGAAATAATGAAATAGTATGAACCCAAATCCTTCCAATCTGCCTGTATGTCTTTTATTACTTGCAATTCTCAATTTCAGGTTCATTAAAAAAAAAATAATATGGGTGATGTTAAGACCAATTGAAGGGCAAGTTAATCTAGAGTGAGTTKTCCTAGGTTTGAAATAGTCAAAGCTTATTACTTTACTGTGACTACTTTTAAGGAAGAACTGATTTGAATATGAGTTGTAAACATTCCCTAGCAAATTAACATATTTTGTAGGCTAGGATTTCTGAATCTTAATAGCTTAGACAAATATTGTAGAGTTAATGGTGTTGAACTTTAAACATCTATGTATACAAATATATATAAATATAATTTGTGTATCATATATATATATATAAATTAATTGTGGGAGTACAGAATGACAACAAAGATTGACAGCTGAGCAGAAGCCAGGAGTAGAAATAAGACAAAGTCTGTCCACATGCATCTTGTACTTCAGAAATAAAGAGGTAAAAWTGTATTCCATGGAAACTACTAGGGGATTTTATAATCTATTGAGACTTTTTAAAGTCCTGAACTCTCTGTCCAGCTACAGCATTGCTGCTTCTGTGCCAGTTAGCTAACAGATGAGTTTTGTTTCACACTCCAGCAATAGCATGTGTAAGAAATCGTTTTGCTGTGCTTACCGGCCTCACACAGCCTTCTTCTGTCTAGTATGGTCGGGAGAAGACACAACAGAAAACTGGATGTTTGGCTTTGATTTTGAGCTACCTTTTCCTAAATTGTGAATGGTACTGTAACAGACTTTGTGTTGCCTCCTGTAAATGGAGCTTTCATTTTATTTTCAGTTTGTTTGGACTGGATATCATCATCAACAATAAGGCCATTTTGAAGTGGTTACAAAGTTGGGGAGAAAATAAACATAAAATAAGTTTTCTTCCTTCTTGGAGCAAAGTTTTGAATATTGAAAAAAGCACCATCAATCAGAGAAAAAAAATCCACATGTAAAATCCTCTCTTTCAACACCAGAATCCTCCAGAGGTATGAGAGTTTCCAAGAGAGGTGCTTCTCTTTGCCAAATGACAGAAGCTCTGACTCAGGCTGAAGGTGAAATACAAGTCTCCTAGAGAGCCCAAACCACCCTTGTGCTTGAGGAAAATTTAAAGATAAATTCTTCAAGAGGAAAAAAAAACAAAAAAAAMCCCCACCCAAACCCAAACCCCCACTTTTAAGAAAAGGTTAGTCCATATATAGATATCCCCAAAACCTCAAACCCATAAGAAATTGGTGTACTTAACAACAATTTTCCCAAATTTAATAGAGTTTGTAGTCAGGCTTCTATAAAAACATTTATCTCTGACCATCATCCTAATCCTCAGGCTTAGCATCAGAAACGTTGCTCTGTCGAATAATTTGGCCCATTTTATCTACAGCTCTTAAAACAGTCTTGGTTTTGGGTTATCTTAGCATCTGCAGTTATTCACTAGTATGAATATACATTTCAGTCTAGCTGTGTGCTTTTCCTGCCTGGAAAAGTAAATGCCAAAAACTGCACTGACCAACCACAAGCATTTAGCAAACTCATACATCACAGTGAGGAAACATTAGAATGTAGCATAAATACTCATACGTGCTGTTTGCACTAGTTCAGAAGCTCTCTTCATATACTTCTTGTAAATTCCTCATATTAATTCCTACCCAACATAATATAAATCCTGGATAATATCTCAAGACTGTGACTAACACACATCAAATAAGGTGCACATGATCATAAATTATCTTCTTGTTCATCTGCCTTGTAAAGTTTAAACTATCACATTTTTATCTTACAGTGAAAAACAGTCAAAAAAGTATTGAATATTAAGACTTATTGGTAAGGAAAACAAACAAACTAGAAATATTTCAATGACAGTCTTTAAAACTTCCCATTTTCAAGAGTTACAGTAGAAAAAGAACAAGTGCAGAAAAGGGCAACAAGGACCAACAAAAGTCCATAATGTCTTTCTTTGAACAGCTACTAAAGGGACAACGGCTCTTACTAAGTAAAAAGATGACAAAGGAAATGCAAGAATTGATTATAAAATCATCAGGGGCAGGACAATAACCTGAGGAGGGGATGCTTACTGATTGTCTCTTATAGTATGAGAAAAAGAGGGCATCAAGACAAACTGACAGGAGACAAGTTGAAAATGAAAGGTGTACCTCTTCATTCAACATGTAACTAGACAGTATCACAGATTTAGATGATGACAAAAAAGTATGTAGATTCAGAAAACAAGAAAATTAATGATGGGAGAAAAAAAAAACTATCTTGGCCTATTAAATACAAAGAGATGACATCTGATTCATGAAGTACCTGATTCACAATTTGCTGGAAGCTGGGAGATGATAAAAAGGGAACTATCACTACATTCATGTCTCATTTACTTTCATTGTTAGTCTGAATCAGTGTGGGTATACTATTTATTTTCCTGGTATAGAGCATGTCCTGCCACGTTTCTGTTCAAAGATGTCAAAAAAGAGTATTACATAGCACCTTATATCCTCCTGTGTACACAATCCTCCAGAATTAGGTGACTGCAATACACGCTGCCTGAGGCTGTTTTCAAAGTTGTTTGATCATTTCAGGTACAATTCTATACTCTCACCATTAGGTAGATATGCAATTTTTGCAAACTCTTTCAGGATACACTTGTGGATCTCAGTTTTGACATATAGATATAACAAATACAAAATAATAAATTGAATTTTTGCTCATTTTACTTTGCATGTATAAAAGAGCGTAAGACTTAAGTGAAAGATAAAATATTTTTAATTAAGGGAACAGTATCTGCAAGGAATCTGAAGTTATTTACTGAAAATAAACTCATTGGGGGTTTTAAATCACAATCATTCAGCAGAGTCAGACATACACTGTTCCTTCCTAAAGGAAAAAATGCGTCTTTTTATCCCAAGCAGTTGAACAAACCTAATTCTCTAACACAAGAATTTAATACCAGCACGTTGTTTAGATAAAAACTGAAATTGCTTCAACAATGGTGTGACTTCACTAACTCATAAGATCACTAAACATGGCAAAGTCTTGCAACTGAATACAGGATTTTTACCTTTGAGTTTTGCAAATCCTCTGACCTTTACAGTCATGAGCACCCAGTCATGGGAGAAAAAGAAAAATAATGTGATTATTCTGATTGGTTTTGCTATGCTTCATCAGGGATACCTGAAATGGACCTCATGGTATTAATTTATTTTTCATTTTTTTGTTTGTCATAAGCTTATGATCTGCAGCTAACACAAGCAAGTTAAAAGCAACAGAATCAGACATTGACAATAAGAGCTGCCACCTCTCACAAGATAGATACACACCTTTATAGGTAGCACTGTGACTTTCATTCAAAAGCTATAACAATTCAAATATAATGAAATGCTTTAACAGCATGATGGCATTTTCAGTTTCCAACCTGACAAAGCTACAGTCCAGGATGTTCCAAGGTTTCAATATTACTGAAAGCACTCCACAGTTTGAAATGCTTTCAAAAGCTTTCTGCAGAGACATTGGCTAGATGTGAAGCAGTGAACTATTAAGGAGGTGGAAAAAGAAATATGCAGAATGACTTGGGAGATAAATTTTCTTCTCTGAGTGTACCCATGGCTGTTTAAGAACAGTACAGGTATTAGCACTGCCTACTCATTCTTGCACCAGGGAATTCTTCTGCTGCAAACTGTGTTACAGTACAGGGAAGGATGGTTTTCCACTGGAAAAGTAAAAATTTGGAGAAGAAGAAAAATAAAATGAAATAGAATTGGTTTATAACTCCCCAAATTGTGTGGTTTCCATTTACCATATATGAATGACAAAGAGAAGAGGCAAGTATAAAGTAGGCAGGAATGTGACTGATTACATAGCAATAGGGAACCTGTGAATTCTGTTACAGTCCATTTTCAAATTAAGGCCATGTTCCACCCTTTTCTTACTGTCAAAAAATTGTTGCATTTCAATTAAATGTGTTACTAAAATATATTTCTAACCCTTTATATGTTGTTCGATAATATGAAGTAAAGGCACATTGAATGACAATTAACGCAAGTGAATTCTCTTCTTACTTCCTTCACAGTACCACAGTCTTTTAATGGCTATGTCAATAAACGCACTGTAAGCAATTTCACCTTCCTGTTTTTTGCTAGTGAGTTTAATATCCTGAAAAAGCACTTGTTTCCAGTAGTTCAAAATTTAAATTAGAATACTTCAAAATAGAACAGAATTAAAGCATACCACCATCTAATTCAGTATTCACTATCGCAGGGAAACAACAAAAAATTATTGCCATTTCTGAGTGCAAAGAGGACAATGACTAGTTCAAATGATCTTTTAAAAAATGATGGGTAATCTGTAATGCTGTAAAGCAACAGGGCAATGTTTTATAACAGAAGGACCTTTAATACAAGGTGATAATCTGTTTTCAAGAAGGGTAGACACGCTTGCATCTATTTGTCTTGTACTTCAACAGTATGTAGCAAAAGCACAAATGTGTTCCAAGACCAGCAATATAACACTCAAGGCTCATTTGAGCATTTAACTAGCTTTTTGGGTCAGTTTATAGGAGTCATATGAATGACAGATTTTTGGTGTTCCACAACAGTGGATTGTCAAAAGCTATTTCTTTTCACTTTAAAGCATCCTGCCTTTTTATTTCCTCACTCAGATGAGCAGCTGATGACCCAGCACTGGTGTTCCAGAGACACTTTGCCTGCCTCTTCGCTTCCTGTGCAGAACAGAATCCCCTGCAGATGTACAGGGTCTGTATCAAAGAATTCCAAAGCAGAGTGTTGCTGCTTTACAGCCAATTTTCAGAAAACAGCACATAATAGGCTTGTAAACCACTACCAATTTATCTGCCATTCATGCCACATGACACTGGCCAGCAGTTTTGTTAGGAATGCACTGCTGTAGGTTTATGCATGCAGTGAGAAATCTCTTGCTTGCGCACTTAGCATATCTGATTTGCACTGCAGGAGAGTCATTGGCAGGTGGTACTGATGAGACTAACTGTACTAAATCATTTTTTTCTATTAGCTAATTCAAGCATGCAACAACTGCAGTTCACTAAAAAATCAAGCAGCATAGAGCAAGATAAGTTTATTTGTATGTTTCAAAACTTTGGTATTACAACCAAAATATAAGCATAGCTGGAAAATCAAATTTATACTGGAAATAAAAGTTACAATATAGGAATCTGGAGTATATATCATACTCTGTTCCTATCCAGTATTAATAGGGCATAGGAGACAGAAAAATGAAATGTGTATAAGCTGATATCTGTGTATAAGAAATATCAAGAACTTGATATTTCAGTAGGTAGGATCTAGACCTGCTGTGACTGCCTTTCTGACTTCTAAGAAGAGAAAGCAGGTTCAGTCTTTAACACCCATGAGTCTCCAGACTGACAGAAGGGTACAATGCCTCATGACTCATCTAGCTCCAGTGGCAGCAAAAAGCTTTAAGAGATGGTCCCATGAGCTCACACTCTGGTCTTGTAAAACTGGCCAAGCTCTCTTYAAGGAAGAACATGCAGTGGTAACAGACAAAAAGGCAGGGTCGGGAGAGATGTAAGACTTCCATATTTGGTAATTCTCCTTTTGATGCTCTATGATCTTRATGAAGGGTGTCAGCTCAAGTGATTTGGGGGTCCACTAAAACCTTCGGCTTACCAGTGCTGGACAGTACAGTGCTCTCTCTACTACCTCTCTGTGCACAGACTTTCCATAAATTAGTCTTGTTAGCAAAAGAGCGCAAGTACTATTTGATGGCTACCACCGGGAGGTACATATGTGCTGGCTGCTCGCTGTCATTCTAGGAGATGGAAAACAGCTACTGTCTCTTTTGGGGCAGCAGAACAAAAAAAATGGCTTGTGTAGGCCATACGAGCTGTCACACTTTACAGGTCTTGTGTGTATCCTCGATGTTTTATTTCCTTCAACCTTCAGTAGCTGAAAGGATGTTTTATATTTGCCCCATCACCCATTAATTTTAGAAGGGATCTCAAAAAGCATTATTTTGGTGAATCTGGTAGTAAGAACATGGGGTGAATGGAAGATATCCTCAAATTTGACTTTAGAAAATGTTTGTTATATGCTCTAATAGGATACGTCAGTTCTGATCTGGATTCATGAAGATATTGTGTATTTAGAAATCTGACCAAAAGAACTGAGGTGAACCTCAGTCAGCCTCTCTCTGCTATTACATTTAAAAGCAAAAAGGAACACATAATGTTAAATTAGGCATATCTGCTAAAAAAGATACAAAATTTCAGAGGCAAAGTGCTGCAATACACCATTCAAACAATAGATTCCAGAGCTAAATGCAAGCAAACCACCACCCAACTTAAGCTGAAAATGAACTGATTTATCTTGAGAAGTACTTTGTGTTCAGAGAACTTGCCATTCCTTTTGTTGCATTACTAGATGAAATTTTATGTAATGTTTCTATCTGATGTCAAATGTAATAAAATCAGAATCTGAAGGACCTGGAGTATTTGGCCAAACATCACAGCATTATTTTGACCATTGTCAGGTTGAGGTGGTTTGCTGATGATTTTATTGATATTTCAAAGTGATGAAAACATTTTAATGCAAATGACAGTATTACGAGCGCTTTTGTAGGTATTATGAAAATTTCTGTAGAGAAGTTGTCTTTCACAAACATGTCTAATAATGATACCAGAACTTGGTAGTTCAGTCCATTCACTGCACAAGTTTTACAAGAACATTGTGTAAGAACTGACAAGGTTTGGTTTAGTCCTCACACACTTGACAAATCCAAATTCTCCCCTTTGTCTCTACTGTACTTGAACTAGGCACTTATTTAACAGAAAGCTTGGGAAAAGATAAAATAAATTTTCAGCAGTTCCTGGTGAAGGAACCTGCCTGGAAGAGAAAAATTTAGTTAGTCCCCTAAGACTGTCAAAGGAAAGGAGAACTAGAGTCCATCCCACATGGATCCCATATGCCAATTACCTTGTAACCACGCTGTATATACCTATAAACATTTAAGAAAGAGCATCCTGAGCAACTACAAGTTCAGATGCACTTGTTTACGTATACCTTCCTGACACTGGAAGAATGCAAGTGTAGGCAAGGAATGCAGAGATGGAATTATAAAAATAACCTAAAGGATAGATTGTGGGACTATAAGTAAGAGGTAGACATTGAATTAAAATTCTCACCTTCACAAGCAAGTATTAGAAGAAAGTTTAGCTGTCATTCAAGGGATCATAGCCTACACTCAGTATAGATTCTAATATAAGTAACTGAGCATTTCAACATATCAAGGAGTAAGCCAACAAGACCAAGTCAGTAAGCTGTGGAAGAGTGCTGTTTCTATTCATTTGGCTCTGTTCCTTTCTATTTTCAAGGAAATATTTGAAAAGATCTATTAGCTCCTCTCATCTTAGGTTCAGCATTGTTTTCCTATCTTTATGGAGGTCAGTTAGGGCCAGCAGCACATCAGTCTGAAAGTTATTTTAAGATTTAAGGAGAAAAATTCCACCAGATGGTGAAGCTGAGATGGGTTTAATGAACAAACAACTCAAGTACAGAACAACTAAATATTTCTTTTGAAAATATCAGACTAGTTAGGCACTTAGAAAACAAACAGTATGACAATACGCTTAGGGACTGAAAGAAAGACGAAGCACCCGTGCATTTTAAAAGTCATTTTTGGGTGCATTATAGCAAAACCACTATCTGAGGCACAATAAGTCCTTTTTTAAACACTTACTAAACAGCCACTGAAGTAATTCACTTTATCTTATGTTTGTTGTGACGGCACTATGTGCCACTAGGCACTTTGGATGTGCTTCCCAGTACCAAAGCCAAATTTATTTAGAGTCAGTGTAGTTACATTGTATAACATTCTTGAAGCAGGAAGAGTTTGTTTCTCTCATTTTCCAGATCTTTTTGTGTAACCATGGGACCACAAGTCAATCGTATGGTAAGGGAAAATACTTGTCAAAAGCACAGAATTTTTAGCATAAAGGCAAGGATAATTACGGAATGCATATGATGAGGGGGCCAACTGTTCTGAATACACTCCTGTACTACTGAAAAGTATTTGATAAGTGCCTTCACTTTAATAAACTATTTTGTTCTGCTTACTTTTCCTAAAGTGAAATATACACTGCTAAAGAAGAGTGTTTGTGAACCCTGCTGTTTGTTCGAAGTCTGATGAAAATTTTAGGTTTGTATTTTTAATTTTACAGGGTGACACATTTGGATTCCCTAGTTTTTAAATGTATATTTCAATCATCAGAGACCAAACAATCTATTATTAGTACAGATCTTCCATACCACCCAGCAGAAAGCAGCTATGGCTCCCACTATGAAGTCTTACTGAGCTTTTTCTAGCGTATTATTTTGGAATGGCATTTCAGAGAACTCTGCTCTATTGCAGTAATCCCGAAAATTTTACTGAACTTTGCTATCTGAAGTATAATAACTTCTGTTTACTCCAGAGATATAACTGAAAGTTTAAAATAATTAAAATATAATAGGAAATTTAACTTTTATACATATTAGTCATTCATATAAATATTCTGCAGTATTTCCAAAAGATCCCTAACAGTGTTTAAGTAACAGTGTTCTTAGTCATTACTAATCATGTTAGCTAGAACCAGAATGGATTTGGGGAAGGAGGGAAAGGAAATAATGAACAGTTTGGAGACTCTTTTATGATATTCTAGATACAATTGAATTCATAAGTGTCCTGTTTTCTTCCATGTTAAAAAGTGTTTGGTTTTTTTTTTCTGAACATAGCATTCATGAATGCTAGATTTTTAAGCACAGCCAACTGGTTTTCCCAGAACAGATTTTTCAAAAAACAAAGCCTCTTTAAGGTCAGAATGTTTTAATAATTAATCTTATTTCACTCACTTCTTTCTCCCCTGTTCTTTATTACCATATTAAGAACTAAACATTACCCAAATGTAAAGGTCAAAGAAAGACTTTTATTTGCTATATCAAGGGACAAAAGTTAGAATTCAGCTCTCTAAGACTGAAAAATTTGAAATTGATGATATAAAAAAAAAAAAGTGTTTTAAAAGTGTTTTGTTTAGCCAAAAGCTAAGTATGAATTCACAGGAATTCATTTAATGAAATCTTTTGTAATAAATGAACAAAATTTTAAACCAAATACCCTGACACAAGACCTGAAGTGTCCTGAATTTAACACCCAGAGCATGGCCCAGTTAAATTAATACAATTACCTGAAATTATATCAACCTCTTGAGTCACAGTGGATTTTTGGCTAAAGCTTTCACATTACTTTTGCAGTTCTTCTACAATTCAGACATATTTAACACACTGCAGTGACTTTACCAGAAATTTCTGACCTTTCAGATGATGCATGAATTATAAGAGTGTGAAAATGCTTCTGAACCTTAATTGATGCTATGATGCAACTCATATGACTCAACACATCCAACCTATCTTACAGGCACACAGATTCTAATAGCATTGCAACTATATTTAATAAGAAGAGATTGAAGGTGTAATGTCCCCTCTGAACTGGTATTAACAAAATTGTAACTAGTACTTTCTAACTTTGCCCAAGTAGTTTCCATAGTGACTGATTTTACACTGGAATGTAAAACAACCTCTGCATCTGTGTTATATGTCTGCTTTGGAGTTTAATGTTTAAGAACACTAGAAAGAATGTGAATAGCACTGAAGTTGTAGCACAGGTATATACTTACTACCACCAAGGATAACATTCATTTAGAAGTTCTTTTTAGATATTCTCAATATCAAATCTTATCTGAATTGAGTTACTTTCAAAAAAGTGAACTCCAGAATTCCCCATAGTTTTGCACTCCAGCTCCACAGGGATGCTCTTTTTGCTACAGAGTGTGACTGCAGGGTCCGGTCATTTCTTTCTGGCCAAGCCTTAGTGTTGTATTCAGTGATTCTCCTTCTGAAACTTGCTCATTCCTTAAACATCACTGAAAACTATTTCTTTCTTGCCTTATTACCCACACAGAACAGATACACAGTTCTGTGCTCAGTTCTCCACTTTTTCCTCAGGTGTCGTTTGGATAGATCTTGYGTCACTGTACTTGCATGGTTCCTTCTTCACTTCTCACCTTTACCTGTCTCACCTCATACCTGTCAAATTCAAAGTACATCCATTCAGATATTGTTTCTAAGCATATAACTCTCAAGAGACTTTGCTATACATCATTAGCTTCCCTATCAACACCTTAACTTATTTTCAGACATCTTTGTTATCTCATAAACCACTCCTTGAATGACTTAGCAAATGTAAACCTGACAAAACTAAAGATCAGACTCTTCCTGTAACCCCAATAAATAAACTCCTCTTTTTTTCTTTCCTTTTATTTCCTAGTAAAATAGCCCTGTAACCTACATTTTACTATTCTTTGGTGGGTTTTTTTTTTGTAGGAACAGGGGAAGATGGCTTTCCCAGAATGGGTACCAACTCCTCCATACCATTCAAACAGAGCCATGAAAGTTGATTTACTAGTCTATTCCTGTCACTGTCTTGATTGAAGATTGCTTCTACATTCACTTCAGCTGGATCACACACAGGTACTTTCTCAGCCCTTTGTTGGACTTCCTCTGTAACAGTTGTGGTACTAAGTTGATCAGTACATTTCAGATAAAGTGAGTTTCTGAAAATTCAAAAAAGTTTTAGTTGATACTTGAAATTTGTGTCCCCAAAGCATACTATTAGATTTTAATATCCAAAATATGTCAGATAGATAGGTTCCTATTGTCCCAAGGTTGCTGTAGAAACAGAACATTCTTAAACACAGTTTAACTGGTCCCTCGTTAGACTGTTAGACATTTGCCAATGTTAATATCCCACACACATGGAAAAGATATTAATTAGGGGAGGATGTACCAAGTAAGATAATTCAGATGCATTGCATAAGACATGTTCCAAGACAAACATTATTTAACATAAGGTTCCAGATAAAATGTGGATGAAATTAAACTGTGAAAACCACTGCTATGTTTAGTTTTCTACTTTTACTGAAGACAGACATTCCTTTCTATTATCTCTCAAACTTAGTTCCTGTAGCATGTCCCTTCATATAGTCAATGTGCTAGTCAACAAAGTACAAAGAAGCCCAAAATAACCCATAAGATGGGTAAAAATAAAATGGGAAATGAGGTAGTTGAAGAAACCAAAAAACAGAGGGCTCCCAGCTCACCTTTTTTAAATTGGCTCCACTGAACTATTTTTATTATTTTTTTTAAAAAATTCTGAATGCTAAGTATGTCTTTTGTTTTAGAACAGGGCAAAAAGGCTTAAAAAAAGAAAAAGGAAATTGGCAAAGTAGCTTTCTTTGCCTCCGATCTACATTCTCCTTCTTAGACATTATTCTTTTTAATGGTTTTCCTTCACTATTCTTTACCAGTTTTGTGTTAGTAAMCTGTACCTTCATCTAGTCTCTAAACTTTTCCTATCCTGTCCAGCCTCTTTATGTATTCTATAGACTGTTTAATTCTGCCTTTCTTTATCTTCTAAGCATATTATTTCTGCAGTCTAGCTTGTACGCAGAGGCCTACTCTAGGAAGTCTAGGTTTATAAATAAGACAGGATATTTCTGTTTCTTTTCTGGCTCTCTAGACAACATTTCCCAGCAGAGTATTTCCCTTCTCAATTATTCTCACAATATATATAGATTTTTTTCCAAAACTTGTACCCACTAAATAGTTTAAATACTATGTTTAGTTATACAAAGAAACTAGCAGAGAATCAGGCTGAAAAGACAGCCCTAATATTCAAGCTACGACTGTTTGATCTTCTGTGGTGTCAGAGGGAAGGGCTAGCCGAAGGACGTTTTTCTTCAGAAGTCTCTCTGTCAGTTCAGATAGCATAGGTCTTTTCCTTCTTCCCTCCTTTAGTCATCTACAACCTTTTGAAGTATAGGTAAGGACATCTACATCTGTTTATTATTCTAATCATGAATGTGTGTGGGTGTTAAAAGGTAGTTAAGGACTCACATCTCTAATTCTACACCTCTCCACTGGGACTGGTGATTTCTTCTCTCTGGCTGCAAAATCAATTTTATTCAGTAAAAAGAAAAAAAATTGGAAAGTATGAAGGAGACAGGGAAATAAAATGCATAAACATCTTGTTGTCATGATGAAATGCCTAGGCATTCTCAGTTTAAGCATTACATATTTATAAAAGCCCTCTTCTGCTCGAAATTCTTCATGTATTCTGGCACAGCCCAGAAAAGGCTGCCTGTTGTCTGCTCAGCTAGTTCATAATGCCCCAAGTTGAACTAATGACTGTATAATACTGTGACTAAATCAGTATTCCTCAAAGGTGTTTGATGAGAAGGAAATTCCTTTCTATTGCCTTCTGCAATTAAGCAGAAGTTGACAGCATCTACATTCTCTGTTGCAATCCTTTCCAAGCAGAAAAGATAACACTTTTTCAGGCTCCATTTAATAAATACATTTAATTTTTCTTTAACTACACGATGTCCTTTGAAAATTGGCTGTTCCTAATCTCAAAGCATTTTGCTGGATTAGAATCTACCATCATGAGGAGTAGTTAGGGTAGTTAGGGTTGTATGTTCACCTAGTTCAAAAATGGTTTAAGTGCATAAGCTTGCAAGTTAACTCATAATCTACCAAACCCCAACTCATAATCTTGTGAATGTAACTGCTTCCTGGAGGTACTACTGAGCCATTATGACTGGCATTATAGTAGTCATGTCAAAGCCATTTCTTTACTAACAGTGCCTTKTCCATTGTTGAAATAATTTCTTTTGAATAGAGAAGTTTCTTTTATGATATTACTACTGTGAACTCAGGATTAAACTTCCTGTCTAAAAGTTAGCAAAAGGCATACCACTCCAGGTATTGAATGTACTGTTTAATAAAGTAATGTCAACAGAGCTTTATGACTCGGAGTGGCTGCTCATGTGTTATTTAGTGGGAGGGACAGAGCACTACTTTCGGTCTACAAGTTCACAGATGCTAGGCTACTTAAGGGTGCCTGGTCGTATGTCTTAATGTCACTCCGTTGTTTTTAACAATAAAAATGGAAACATCAGATTATAAAGACTAGGAGCTTACTAGGTGGTAAGATGTTACRTAGTTACTTCCTAATCTTTGCAATTAACTCCAAGTCAGAAGCAATTTCTGCTTCTAAATTTTCATCACAAAGCCTCCTCTATGTGTGCTAATGCTTGTACTGTTGCCCAGATTGCCACTAAATGACACAACTTGAGAAACTGAACTGCTTGGTTCTCCAAAGCATTATGACTATTTTATCTATTTTGAGTGAAATATTCTTATGTTAACATCTGGTGACCAGGAATGATGAACCTTGCTACACCTATAAAAATATATCTTAAAAATAATATAAGAAATACTTATACCCTGCAAAATAAACAGCTAGGTAGTCTGCTCCATATGTAATACCAAATTCAACATTCATTGAAGACAACAAAAGGTTTTCTGCTGAGCTCCATTGCACTAGGATAGAATAAGAATGGTAACTATATACACAGAAGTAGATCTGACAGAGGACTGAAAATTGTCATTGCATTCCTATAACATCTCCTGCAAAATTCATTAATATCAAGCAGCAGTTGTAGTATAACCAATACAATCTATAAAAGCTTAAGTTCATGTTCTGCTATTAAATGTGTCAAATGTGATGTAGTAAGTTTTCATAATTTAATATTTTGATTGTCAGACAGGAATAGAAGCATAAAAAAGGCCAAAACAAAAAACTCTCACTTTTTTCCTATTAAGCAAATTCAAAACATAAGGACGGTCAGTTTTGGAAACATTAAATATAGCTGTCTTTGAAAATCGACTCTTGCTACAGCTTCATCTACTACTTATCTCACTATTTTAAATGTACTCTTAGAGAAATAGGATTGAAATTATTAAACTTCTCTTTCTTCTCTGTTCTTTAAAATAACAGAAAGACTACAAACTGAGAAGAGATAAGTAGATCAAGTACTCATTTTGTCAGTAGATTTTAGAAAATGCTGAGTCAAAAAGAGGTTCATGTAAGTTCTGTCTGTTAGGAGAAGAATCACTTTTAAGATTTAAAATCTTTAATACAAATATAACCTTACGGACAATTCTTTTTTAAAAGTTTGGAATTTAACTTGTCAGTCTGTTATTTCTTCAGTCAGGTCAGTATCTGTGTACTGCTTATCGATCTGTGAAGAGTTCCATATGTAGAGGATAACTTCACCTAATAGTTTTTTAATGCTTGAAATTTTGTCTGCTTTGGGGAATGGATGTTGCAAATGAGAAAAACTTCTTGATTCTAAGTTTTCAGCTATGTATCCTGGGTTTTCCCCTTGTCTTTTAGTTTTCTTTTTGGTTTTCGCCCTGGCACTTTTCTGCTTGTATTACCCTTCTTTGTCATTTCTTGTTCATGCTCATTATATTTAACCTTCTTTTATGTATAATGCATGTGGCATGTAATTCATGTTTAATGAAGAATTCCTGAACTATTTTTATTTTACTAGACAGAGGAGACAAACTATTGCAAAATACAACTTCACAACAGCTAACATGAGAGGGTATAATTTAAGCATTAGGAAAGAAAAGGTGACAAAACTGAGCTGAGTGAATAAGTAACTTTATTTTTAGTATCTATACCAATGTATTGTAAACAGTTCCTTAAACAGTAAATCTTATATATATAAGACAAAACATCCAGGAGTGTATTGGAAATGATTCCTGAGGAGGAATAGTTATTTACCTGTAGCTAAAAATTAAATCCAAACCTAATCTTTATAGAACTCCAGTTTATATCATAATCTAAATTACTTCCCCAGMAAGTAAGCAAGTATTACACACAATAAAAACCATATCACAAGCATTTTTCATGGGTGCTCACCTCTCTTCTAGAAGAAAGATTCGATATTCTCAATGAACTAAGCATCTGCAATTTTAACTAATTTCAGTATCTTTATTTTAAAGGACATAACCTTGGCAGATCTCTATGCCAGATTACTTCTACTGCTGGCCTAGCACTGTGATGCATTCAGACTAACAGGTGACCTAAATCCAGAGCAAAACCCTAGTGATTCATACACCTGAATGGGAAGTGGGAAATATTAGCCCACCCTTCAAGAGCCTTTGGGTGCCATATTCACCCAACAAAATGGGCAGATATTATCGTAGAATGTCTGGGAGCATGCCATTCTTGGCAACCTACAACAGATCAAGAAGCAAAAAATAATGAAAACCAACCCATTTCTTGTATAGTGGCATAAATTCTTCTCTGTAGTGGATTTAACAGTGAACAAGAGATTTCTTGGTACTGTCTGGAGAAGAGTTAGTTATGTTTTGCTAAAGGTTATCACATGTACCATTAGCCAGCTTGCACACAGCACTTACATCAGAACCCAAGGGGTGCAGAAAACATGTGCTGGACATACTCTGGTGCACATGGGTTTCAGTGCTYACTGTTTAAAAGACCTGGGAATGACATTACTACCCAGTGATATTTTCACACTATCCAGTAGCCTTATCCTTTATAAATTTAGGTTAGTTACATGGCCAAGATTTTCACTTGGGGACTATTGTTTTCTCCTCAGGGTATTTCTCTCCAAGGGTATGTGTGAAGGTCTGCACTGTGTATCAGTGACTGCTGTCACAGTTTTTAACCAACAAAGCATGCAACGAAGTCTAATACATTGTCCACATAGGAGCTGAATTACTATTTCATAGATGTGCAGAGTGCTACTGCTTGAAGAAGTGCCAATTATCCTTCAGTGTTTATAATTCCTTGATTGGTGGAAGCTTTTCACTACTGCAGATTTAAAAAAAAAAAAAACACACAAAAAAACCACCCAAAAAACATTAAACATTTTCAAGTTGCTGAGAATTCGCCAGCTGCCTGCTTGTTTACAGAAAAGCTGTATCAAAACACTAGAGTAATACAGACTTGCTCAATTCTCTAGATTAATAAGAAGGAGGTTAGTAAGAATAAAACTTACTAAAATAATTTTTAAAAGCATGACAAAGCAAATAGGTATTTTTCTGAATGTGAAATTTCTGTTCACTAAAAATTTTTCAAGTCTGGCAGAAGCTGTCACTTTGAATTGCATTAAAAAAATTTCCAACTGGATAGAACATATTGTTTGTCTTCAAGAAGTATGACAGCCACAGAGAGACAATGGCAATTAAACAAGAAAGACCTTTCAAGGAACACATCTCAGGGCGATGTAAAAGATAAAAGTAGACATCAGCAGTCACCTTCTCATAGTAACATTCTTCCTTGATAAAAATAAAGAGGAATTCATGCCTTATCAATACAATGGACATAGAAGAGATCATTGCACTTCAGTAAAGCACTTGAAAAACACCCTATAAATATTAGCCGAAGTATTTATGCCAAAGGAGTAACTGATTAACAGGAAACAATAAGAGTTTATGGAGAACCTGTTTGGCAAGTGGGAAGTTATTTTTCAGCTATTGGCTTTGTTGTAATTAATGTTTTCACTAACTATACGGTCATAAAAGTAGGAGCTTCCTGATTACATCTGTTAAAAAAGGAGACATCCTCAGTATGACAGGCAATGGATTATCACGCAGGAACAGCTTGATAACTAGAGTAAACGAACTGAAGTTGGACACATCCGTGCTTTAGATATTAAGTAACTTGGGGTATGACATGGGAAGTAAAAGAAAAGGGAATAATGAGTCCATTTTTTCATCATACAGAATCTGCATGATAAGGTGATGTTACCATGAAAACTAAAAGCATAGTCCATTGATTTATCAGGAAATTTATTTCTGTACAAAATGAGATTACACATTGAATGGAAAAGATGAAAATAAATAGACACAAGTACAGAGAAGGGCGACTAAATTAGACAGGTTCTCTAATGGCTCAGAGAAGATCAGAAGAGTAAAGGATGAGAGAGAGTGTTGTCCTCTATACTAATTAGTGGGTTTAAAAACAAATGAAAGAAAAGGGATACTTGAACTGAAATACACTGTTTGTAACCAGACCAATAGAATCAAGACAGTCATGGATACATTCAAACTGAAAATTAGAAAATGGCTTCCAGCTGTCAGCAAAGAGAAATCATTAAATAGCTTTTCAAAAGAAACGGGAGGAACCCAGGCCTAACTGATTTAAAAGTTATTTCTGCCAACTTTCTGGGACATTTTAGGCTGCAGTCAGCAAAGAACAAACATTTATAACTTCCTTTCTAGTCCTATGTAAAACTATTTCTTCAGCCTTCGACCAGACGAGAGACAAAAATTGCCACAAAATAGCAGCTGCTATGAGGCCATATTTTCCTTGATCTTTCTACAGAAGCTCTGGAGATGGCATGACAAAAGTCCTCCCATTGCTTATTGTAGACAAGGAACATGGACTTAGATGTGGAACACAAGCTTACAATCTTTTTCCACTCAGCAACATTGGCCTTTATAGATAACAGAATACCAGATTTTATCAGTTAAGAAAAAAAAAAAAAAAAAGAAAGAGGAAGGTCATATTTCTGAGTCCCATGCATACCAACTAGCAGTCTGTCAGCCACATATTTGAATATGCACATATGTGTACTGAACAGCTATAAACTACCTTCTAGCACAGTTGAAATTTCAGCAAAACAAACAAACAAACAAAACTTTTCCAGCATTTTCTTGAAAATACTTAGCGGCAAACTTACATTTGTAACCTCTATCTGAATCATATTTAGAGAACAGATTCATGATTCTAGAAATCCCCTACAACCAATATTAATGCAGAATAAATTAACTAAATACATTTTTGTAAGAGTAGCTTTCTTTTATCAAGTAATATCAGAAACGTTAACTAAAGCTGAAGTGGTTTGCTGATTTGCTAGCTACATAAAAACAAAACAACTAGACAGAGTAAAATTCAAATAATTATCAAATAAATAAAAAAAAATGATGGAAGGTCTGACTTGCCTTAAAGTTCAGAACAATAACATATGCCTTGCTTTTCCTTTAAAATACAACTATGCCGGGATAGAATGAGTACTTACACTTGGGCAAGACCATTCTTCTTTAAGTTTCCAAAGTGGAGGCATGCATAGCAATCACACAATACCCCAATGGAATGAACTTCAAATATTCTGTGTGGGATGGTAGACTAAACTTGAAATATTCTGAAGGGAACCTGACTTTGGCATTGCTAATTCTCCATTTACCAGAATGATTGACTGAACTACTGGTTCCAATTTTGTATATTCATATGCACTGGGTTTTACTGAAGAAACACCATTACATAATACTGTAAAATATTATCTGATCTACTGACTACTGAAGATGATAAGTAATGTAAGTTTCGTTAATCTAAAGCTAATGAATTACAATATTGCAATGAGAATTGACCTAATTTTTGTTTCTTTTTCCACAAGAAAATCATGGGATCACATTTATTTGGAGAATGATTTGTGAAGGAAATGTAGTTTATATGATTATTTTTACACTTTGATGTAGTTATCTACAGCTGCGTCATTGGCAAGACTTTCTGATGGAAATCTAGGTAACTGCAAGCAAAGTCTCAGTATGTTTAACAATCTGCACAGCATGGAAATTACTCAGGAAGAACCTACATTAAGGGAACGCGAAGACTGAAAAGTGAAAATGCCTCTGAGCTGCCTTAAATCATCATCTCAGATTTATGCAGTACAACAAAGAATTGAATTATATTCTTGCACATATTTCCAGAGCATTAGTGTCTTGATTAATGCAAAGAAAGGAAAGTTTTTCAGAAATTGAAAAGGATTTCACAATGAAGAAGGCTATTCTCCTTTTTACCTTTATCCAATGATCTTACAAAGAGATTTCAAAATAGCTTATAAGGGAAATTGACCATTATTATTTCCTATTTCATACATGTGCAAACTGAACTATGAAAAAAAGGAGGTTTCTTGCCTAATGTCATCCCCTATCAGAACCAAGCGGTAAATCTGGTTGCCAGGTTGAATTTCATACTGCAGTGACATGCCACATTTATTTGAATTAATTATTTATTTTAAGGAAACATTTTTTAAAATGTACTCTATAATTCTTGTGGGCATTGAAGGCCACCTCAGAGAACCAAATCTTATCCCTGGGGACTATAGGGTATGTATGCTGGCAATTCACTCAACCAGATGGTGACTCATATTCCACGCTTTTGGTGTTCATAGAATGATTTCCATGGATAATTTCAAGAAGGAGATGAACATTTAGCTATAAAAGGAATTGCTAACAGTTTTTCATTTGCAAATTTGCAGTTATTTCACTATCAAAGTTCTAAGATCTGCCTCCCTTCTCTCAGGCACTCACACTTTTAAATACATATAACACTCCATGTGATGAAGCAAAATGCAGGCTCTTCAGAAACACTGAGGTCAATAAATAAATAAAAAAGCCATTATTCTTTATTAGATATTGGCCTATACTTACTTCCAGATTAATTCCCTTCAAATTCTCTCTTAACTTTATATTGTTTCAACTCTTTAACATGATTGGATTCACAGGGATTTGTTTAGAATTATTTCTATGAAGAAGTTCCAGATGCGGGATGAGTAAATTAAATGGTTTGCCCACAACAGCTAGTCTTTGCAAGTGAAGAGGCTGACCCCTGATTTYCACGCATGCCCTAATCACTTCCTCTTATGTACATGGCCCTCTTGTTTCAGTTCCTTGTTTATGGCATTGATATGTAATGTTCTTTCTTTTAAAATAGTACACTGATTTCAACTTTTACCATAAAAAAAGGATGTTCCTGGCATTGCCCAACACCTTTGCAAGATGAACAGCAGCAAGTGGCCCGGTGTCTTGTATGTCCGGGTGCCCCTCCGCTGCAACATTCATAATGATAGAAAAGTTTTACTTGGGCTTAGGGGATTATGTTTGATGCAAAGGTAAATAATTTGGTTTCCCTTATTATTAGACTACAGAACATAGCAGTTTAGAGAAATCTGAATTTACCAGCAGCATTACTAAAAAAAACCTCTCAGCCATACTCATGTCACAGCCTCCCATTTCTTGTCGGTGTCAGTAATAGTTTAGCTGAAGTTGACATCTATGTTCCAAAACACTGACAGGAATCTTCTCCCTATGAGGTAATCTACTTCTATAACTTAACTTTGTGAATTTCTTCACAAGAACAGCTGTAAGTACTGTTTGCCATAAAAGAACATTTGAATTGTCAGCATCAATGAACAATCAGAGGGAAGTTAGTGTAGATGCTCTATGCATGAAATTCAACTAGGTAACTTTTCATCTCCTATTCAATATCTTGCTCCATTTTGAACATTGTTCAACAATAAAAAGCAGTGAAGTGGTGCATCAAAATTTTCCCATTTATTTTTTTTTATTTACAAGTGTTCATTTGGAAAAAAACAACAATTCCTTTTTTTAAGGTAATAACTTCAGTTAACTCCATATAAATTTTTGTATATATTTTCCAAGACTACTATTCTAAGATTCAAAAATGTGTTTACATGGTTTTCTTTCTTGAGCATATCTTGTGCATAATTGTAAAGGGAAGATGCAGGTCCAGGTTCTGGTTGTCGATAAGGGTGAGGAAAATATTCTGGAGTGAAAACTAACCTATCAGTGTTTTAAAACATAAAAAAGTTTTTTTAAAAAAATTTTTCCTTTTCAGTCTCTTGGAGTGATGCAAAGTTTATGCAACCATCACATTAAAGCAAAACCAAATGATAACATTCAAGGCCACTGAATCATCAATTATTATTAGGGTTAAATGTATTCATTTAAAACATTTCTTTTAAACCTGATTTCTACAAAAATTACAGTTATAGTAAACACAAAACTATAAGCAATATACAGATTTAAAAAATTACAAATAAATTTTTAAAAGGCCAAAACAGGTATGAGATTTCTCACCAGAATTCCCCATTAAAAAATGTATTTATCTTTATAATACCTCTGCAAGGTTATAGAAAATATCCTCCATCATATGAGAGGAGATTCCAAATCCCCAAATGGTAAAGAGGTGGCCAGAATAAAATTTATTGGGGCAGCATCTCCACAACACTCATTTTGTAGTCCTTTCTTCATTTAAAGCACAAGTACTGCACATAACATTTTGCCTGCAGCCACGTTAGTCCTCCAGTCTGCTTTCAGATTTTTAGAAGGAATTATCTACCTTTCTCATTTACAAGCCCAGCAACACAGATGACTCTACTGGAAGAACTGGTCTCAGGATAAAACTAGCTCATCCCACATATGATGGGCTAGGGCATGATAAGTAGAAGCAGAATGAACAAAAAATGTAATTGTCAGAGTAACAAATTCCATGAGCATCATTTTCCACACTCAAATACCAAACCAGAACCTGTATTACCAACAGGATGAACTCTGATAAATTTCAGTCTTTTTCTGTGAGGTTGAAGATGTGTCTCTGAATGTGAAGGGCCTTGAAAAAAAAATAAATTGTTACAATTAAAAGAATTTAAGAATGTGGATTTTTGTTCACTCTCTTCTTCATGTATATTTAGCTCTCAGAAACAAAATATATCGTAGCCTTAGGGAAATAATTTTTAGTTCAAGTAATAGTGTTTTGGGAAACAAATATTTGCAAGGGAGTAAAACCTAGATCTTTTAAAGGCAATTTACAGAAAACCTTAAGGAAACACCCCTAGCTCTTTCTTACATTTTATGTTGCTAGCTACATTTACTGAGATTTTGTGCATCCAATCTTCTGACACCTATAGCCATTCACTTCAGTCTGTCACAAACAATTTTGTGCAGACATAATGTGACTCCTAGTTGTGAAGGGCACAGTTAAATCTTTCTAATATCTTCTGGCAAGAATCTGCTTGAGGCACCAGGGAGCATTTAATCATGTCTATCACTGTGTCAAAATAATTAAGCATTGAACTAATTTTTGCAGTCTACAGTAATCATACCCATATACAAGTGAGTATCTCAAAGAGGAAAAAAAAAAAAAACATGTAAAAAATATATTCAGACCTTGTACCACTTCCGGTGTACCTCCTGGGAAGCATATGTTCCAAAGAGGGATATGATTTAGGCCCTTATCACTTTAAATATTTCCCCCCTTCCAGATAAGATTTATAGCCTTGAGAAGAGGTTTCTAAGGAGGTCCTAAGACATGCTCCCCTCTCTACCCAAAAAAACCCACCGAAACCAAGAGCTATCATGAGACATGATAGTGTGAGGGAGTTGCATGGCAGCTTCCCTTCAGAAAAGGACTGTGTGGCTGTGTTACTGTCATGGTCCTTTATTTCCCCTTTTTTCCTGTTCTATTTCCTTTTATCGAACAATATTTAACAGCTCAGTCATGATATGTTAAAGATGGCATGTGTTTTACTTGTTTATGTAACTATAAGATAATTCTTTAAAAAGCGAGTAATGAGTTTAGATCTGGAGAGTGCATGGCATACTGTAATGAATTGAATGTGCACAGAGAAGAGACATTTCAAAAGTGCAGAGGAGATACATGGTACAGAGTGAGTGAGTGGCCAGCAAGCAGCAAGCCTGCAGCGCAGACGAAAACTTGGAAATTAAAGTGCAGCACATGGTAGACACACAGTCACGCATTATGGGTGACAGTGGGGAGAGACTTTCCTTGGAGACAGAGGAGACTGCAGAGTTTGCAGCAGCTGGAAGGTCTTGGCTACCCAGAGTGCAAACCTGAACGAAAAGACCTGTCCCTCAAGTACACAGTGATGGGGAAGTTTTATTTACAAATCATTTATTATTTATGTACTTCTAGCTAGTCATTTTGAATTCCATTTCTAAAAAGTTGGCTGCCTGTATTTCTGTTCCAGAAAAAAAAAATGGTTTTTGACTTTAAAAGCTTTTCCAGTTTTTTAAGGGTACTACCCTTAGAAAAACAGACCAAACTCAAAGTTTTGACCAACCCAGTGGCCCATCCCATAAGAGTTTTCTTATAAGATTAGTGATGACTGGATGCAATTACTTCCTTTCCCTGAAAATATCTTCCCACTTGAAAAACACCCTTCCAACAGTCTTGGGATCGGTCTCAAACCATCCAGTTCTAGCCATCTGGGTTTGTAAAAGAACAAACTGAATACTATGGAACAGATCAGGAGCAAGAAAGCACATGAGTCACTAACATACTTATAGGGCTTTCACAAGGTAAAATAAAAATTGGGGACTGAGTCTTTTTTTTTTGGAAAAACAATTTCAACATTTAATATTTAATAACTCCTCTACTAAAAGGGRAAAGAAAAGAAAGTTTAGTTGCAGAAAATGGAATTGCTGTCTGACTTGGAAGATTTCATTTCTTTGTTTCTTGCCAACATTTCCTAATGCTGTAAGATATTGAAACCAATATTACCTTCCATAAATCTTACTTTCACTTAAATAGCTAAATATTCATACTTTTTGGAAAGGGGGGGGGGGGGGAGAAGGAGAAACAAACATAGAGGAAACATATGAATGCCATTTCCTTTGGTCCACCAATGGATGGTAACAGAGTAGCTCCCTTCCTTTAATGAGTTATCAGCAGTGACAAGTGACTTTCTGAACAGCATTTAAAAGGAATGAATAGCTTTTTTCCAGATTGCACAGAAAACAAGATGTAAAGATTTTTATTGAAAAAATAATTAGAACAAAAGTTAAGAAAGCACTACTAAATGCAGTGTTTGCAGCTGTCAGTACATTCAGAATATGGGCTTTTGATGTTTGCAGTAAAAGCTTAGTCCTTGTCCCTGAAATTCTCCTGGCGTTGCTCAAGGGCCAAGTGGACATCATTTGCTATATACAGCTCTGCTGATGCTGTGCTGGGTTCTAGCCTTTCTCACCATCACTTCTTATACAGCAGAAGAGAAAACATCTTTCTCATCTCTTTTTTTTTTTAATTCAACTACACTTCAGTGATGGGCATACTGATGTAGTTATTTTTTCTGATCTCTCTTGGAAAATGTGGAGAGGGCAGTGTGGAAGGAACAGAAGTTAGCTTACACAGTGCCTATAAAAGCATTTCAATATGTCAGGAATTCATTCCATGCAGACTTCCATTTTTACCATTGTAGTGCCATAAGACCTAAACAGAATGCATGTCCAAGCAGAAATTACATCATTAATTTGTACATATGAAAATTTTTAGTTATTGTCAGTTAAAGTCTAGGAATAYTGGCTGAAGGAAGGAATAAGGTTCTCATCAACAGGGGGCAGAGGTTTTGTGAGGAGCACCTAACTCAGAATTCCTATATTTATATAATAAGAGTCAGCTTTGCTGCCCAGAAAGGTATGCTACAATAAAATAAATTAACTACAAGCTATCATTAAACAGGTATGGAAATCACTCTTATGAGACGGGAACCTGGGCCGATCAGCTCTATTCATCAGTCTAAGCTCAATCTAAATAGTAGCCACAGAGATACCACTGACCATTGCATTTAAGCAGATCACGGGATGAACATAAATTTCTAGGACACAAAATTCATAGAGCTCCTCCAGGCTAACAGCCAGGTGGAACCCCTTTGTCCCACTACCTCAACATGTATTACAGTAAGTCAGGGTTTGCTCTGAATAATTTTGCAGAAACGCTAAATGTTGTTGGACTGAAAAAAATAAGTACCTCCACATCCTGCTGTATTACATAGGTGGCCCTGATTACTCACTGCAACTGTTTGTAGTTATGTAAAGTTAGAAATTTATTACAGGTAAGATTAATTAAACACCTGGTGTCAATACATAACCATTTTGAGAAAAGTGGTGGAGCCAATCATCACTCTTCAAATGAAATTTAACACTGATTTCTTGAAATGAGTGTATACTTGAGAGGCTCTGCATATGCTGAGGCTTCTCATTTCAGCCTCTACCCTCCGTATACAAAAGAACAAATTAAATACATCTGTAGTCTACTGGTTATGATGCATTTTCCTTGTAGGCAGCATTAATGAAGTCTTCTTTGGAAACACAACTTTCCCAAGCCTGTTCACACTGTATTCCTTGCGAACCAGCTGCCAATGGGCTGCATTTAGCACCATGTACTCTCTCTTAAAGGCTCAAAACTGATGGCAAGCAAATGAGTGGTTGGCAGCTACACAGGTTTGCAATTTGTGGCCAACAGAGCATTCACATCTGTATCTAATTATAGAATGGAATAGCCACATTCTCAGTTTTATCAGTGAATCATTAGCAGAGCCTAGCACATATGCTCCAGTATTATTTAAATWAAATATCAAGCCACAGAACCAAAAATAAGTGTACCATTTTTCTCCTAATATATTCTTGCTATAGGTATCACTGCTGTCCCTGGCCTGTAATAATATGTAGAAAATGAAGGAAAGATTGAGACATGTTTTTCCCTTGTAATATAATTAATAGAAAGTGCAAACACACAAGATACTGAATATTTCAGCCAATTGATTTCTTGTTTTGTCACTTAAGCCAGAGGCACTTGTCTGGATGGAATTTTTGTTTGGTTTTGTTGGACGTTTTGTTTTCCCCACCCTTCATTTGGAGACATGATTCAAAACAATGTTATTATTTACAACTAAGAAATGCAAAATTTAGAAAGCAAAATATGTAATCAATATCCTATTAACAGGATGTGTAGATGCAGGAAATTTGTTTTGTGGCTGTACACAAGAGCAAGCTTATCAAAGACATTCAAAATGATCTAATCTATAAACGAGCCATTCATACTAGATTTCTCTGTAATATCATTCTGCGAAACCACCTTCCAAAAACATAGTTCTTTTACCAAAATCCCTTGTATTTTAGAAACCTTATTGAAGTAACACTCAAAAGTATTTTAAGTGTAAATAAATCTAAAGTACTTTTAAAGAAATAAAAAAGCCATATTTAACAAACAATCTTTTCAAAAACACATGTGTACACTAAACTGGGTAACACATGCACTTCAACATCTTTCCTTACTCCCATGTGGTCAAGTACAATGTGTTGTTTCCAGGTTATTTAAAGAAAATACATTTAATTCTTAAAAAATTAAAAATCTTTTTTCTAGCCTCTCCTCCTAATTTCTCCCTTCTCCTTCAAATGGAGCCGGTACTTTCTCCTTTTTCCTGCCTTTTACAGCTCCCTGGACACTTTCTTCAGTGAAACTGAACCTCCGTAGGGAGAGGGCTGCAGCTGCAGGCACTCTTCTGAATGCTGCTAGCAGACGCTCCACAGGTCATTAGAGATTTGCAAGCAATATTTTGACAACTGATAAGCCATTACTACAGTCCATCCTATTTGCTGTCTAGGGAAAGTAACTCTATGAAAATCAATTTAAGACACTTTTTAAAAAAGCGAGTAGCCAACTAGGTGTGTGCTATTTAACTCTCATATAAAGCCTGCTACTTCACACAAATAAGTGGCTCTCCAAATTTTAGCTGATCACTGGCTTTATAGACTTCTAAGAAAAAGTTAGTTTTCCTTTCTGTGTACTTATGTATCAGGTGCAGGTGCCCAGGTGCTGGCAGCCGGGGCTGCCCGGTGCCGGACACAGCCGGTTCCAGCCGGCTCCGCGGGCCCCACCGCAGGGCACGGCTGAGCCCCTCAGCCACGGGCGGGCGCCTCGGGGACAGCCTGGGTAAGGAAGGGCAAAACGCTGCCCGGCAGCCAGGGCTGAGGGAAACCCTGTGAGAAACAGCCCTGCGAGCCCCGAGGGGAGAGCGGGAGGAGGGGAGGAGGGGAGGAGGGGCTCCGGGCGCCCCGGCAGAGGTGCCCCGGCGGCCCCTGGGCAGACCCCGATGGGGCAGGGAAAAGTGTGAGGAGGAAGGAGCAGCAGAGAGGAGCTGTTATGGACTGACCGCAGCCCCCCATTCCCCATCCCCCTGCACTGTTCAGGAGGGGGAGGAAGTAGAGGAGTTGGGAGTGAAGGGGTGAAGGTGAGCATGGGAAGAAAGGGGATGGGTGGGAGAAGGTGTTTTAGGTTTTCTCTTTGTTTCTCACTATCCAACTCTATTTCTAACTGGCAATAAATTGCACTAATTTTCCCCACGTCAAGTCTGTGACAGTAGTTGGTCAGCGATCTCCCTGTCTTTATCTTGACCCATCAGCTTTTTCATCCTTTTTTCTCCTGCTGTCCTGGTGAGTGAGGGGAGTGAGAGAGCAGCTGGGTGGGCGACTGGCAGCCAGACCACATCAACAAACCACAAGTTCCCTGCACAAATTTCTGCTTGTAATCGTATATAAGCTATTACTTGAAGATGTATTGTCTTCCAAGTGTACTAACTGTACCTAATGTATAAATCAATTATTTTCTTGCATTGTCCAAAGTTGGTGTGCATTTAGTGACCTGTCAAATAGGAAAAACAAGAAATACATTAAGCTTTCATCCTGTACTTGTATTGTTATACTTGGAGATCTTACCACCTTCTATCACAGCCATAGTACAGGGACAATGTGCCATGGGGTTAGCTTTGTCTAAGTGGGGTGACGGCATTCCTTCCCTATCCCACTTCACATATGACATAACTAACAAGTAAAATTATTTAATGTAAAACTAAATCGACATTTGGCACAAAACATGCAGATATTACTGTGTAACAGGTTTTAAGAGTAATATTTCTACCCTGTCTAATCCCCTTTTTGTATTTTAAATTCCCCATTCATTACTGTCCATGATGATAAAGGGAAKTAGTGTTTCCTGATTAGTTTTGAGCAGTGAAGATGTGCACTTCATTTTGGGGTAAAATTGGATAATTCATTAGTCACATTGTTGAAAGTTCCAAGTCTTAAGCTATTTTCCCCAGGGAAATTTCAATCCTCCTAATTTGTAATGCCTGTAGCCAAAATTATTAATATTCTCTATAGTAATGTATATAACATGTTGAGTTTATTTTTTTCTTTATTTGTTTGCTTTGTAAGGCATTGAGGGTATTTGCATTTTTAGAATATTTCTTCTAAAAAACTTTTTTTTAAACTACATTCATAAATTAAATGTGGAGGTAAATTTCTTAACCCCCACACAGGGTCAAACTGTAACCATTAACCACTAATTAGGACTAAAATCTCAGATAGGAAATAACTGGATCTACTCTCAACTTTCAGTTCTATTTTCTCAATTTTTATTATAAGCAGACTACCATATTTAGCTTAATCCCTTGGAGGCAATTCAGACTTTAAGAATCTCTCTATATTATAGAATATATATATAATGATTCTGATATGCTTAACTAACTTAAAAAAAATCGACAAAAAACATTATTTGTAATTTCAATTGGTTTATAGTGAAAACAATTCAGATTCCTAAGAAAACTCATCCTAATGGATGCAGAATGAGTTGCTTTTTGGATTTAAAGAATTACAACAATACTATAATATTGATTGTAGTGTAGTGTAAGCCACAGAAAGAATTAAACTAATGAAGGTGCATTATTATTATTATTACTATTATTGTTGTTAATATTATTATTACTATTACTGTTATTATGTTATAAGACCTAGAAATAAAGATTACTTTGTTTGCTCTTTGACATTTCTGATGGGAATGTCTACAYGTTTCCTATCTCTGCATGTCTTCTCTGCATGATGCCAGGAAAGAGGAGGGGGCTGGAACACGAGACCCATTGCAAACAACCTTCCCCAGYCTGAGACATATACCAGGAACTACAAGAAGAAAAGCAAGCACCTGTATGTAATGTTACTAAACAGCAGCAAAATTCATCCTGTGAAGAAATTGACTGTTGGAAAAACAGTATTCTAGAAATAAAAAGTAAAACCATGGAATTCAAGGGCAAAAGAACTTCTGGCTTAAAGATTTAACTGATTCTACTAAAAAACCTCTTCACACATACAGAATACATGCTGCATGAGTCAAGACATGTAGAACAATATTACTTGGGATCACAGTTTGTAAAAGACATTTCCTCACACAAATAAAGGCAGTTTTATCTAGAATGTCTAGCCCTTTCCATCATGTTAATTTCACACTTCTTAAAGTCCTGCCTAGGAAAGGGTTTTGATAATTTAATTATGGACCATAAGGGTATGATAAAATCGCAAACTGAAGATCAAAAGCAATCACTCCGATTAGGTCAATTGATTATAGAACATAGCAAAGTGCTTTGCAGAAAGTCCCCCTCAAGTTTTTCAGGCGAAAAAACAGTCAAACAGCACCAATTTGCTTCATGTACTTTTCAAATCTGCTTTCTTTCCTCCAAATAAGCATCACATACAGGCAAATTTTAAATTTAATGTACCCTTCTGAGGACCATATAAAAATTACATGCATCTGTAATCTTTATGAACCGTAAATATTTCATGAACAGCATCCGTAGCCATAAGATCACAGCAATACACATGCACTGATATCTTTATATAATTTACAGTGATAGGATAAATAGGATCATTGCTGTAATGTAAATAATTTTAAGAAAGATTTGCTACAAATTAAAATTGTGAAAAATAGATCTCTCATAATGAGATCTAGACTGTATGAATAAGTAATACAGGCAGCATAACAAATGAGTAGGAAGCTCTTCCTCCCATCAATCCCAGCTGTGTAAGGAATTCACAGGAAACAGACACCAAAATACTAATTGGAATCAGATTGTAAACTTAGGCTGGATAATGGTTTAATTTTGACATACAGAATTGTGGAATATTTTTTACCATTTTAATAATAGTATTAGAAAACTCACAAAGGGAACTTTCCAACAAACACTTTCTAAGAAAGCATTTTGTGGGAAAAGGCTTTGCAAGGTTAATCACAAATATGGATTTATTGCCACAGTGAAAGCCAGAGCAGTTCTGCAAAATCTTTCTGTGACTCACTAGTGGCAGAGTTTCCACCGGTTTTACCCCCAAAATCTATCTTTCTGATAGTATGGCTTCAGTAATACTGCATTGCCAGGTCTAGGCCAAGATGCCTGCCCGCCATTGGCGTTTAGATGGGATACGACTACGACTGCAGGAGTCTAAAACTTCCCTGTCTTCACTCAGTAGCCTACAGAGCTGCTGGGAGGTAGAGATGCTTTCCCAAGGCCATTCTCTCTTGAGTTAGTATTGTCTTTTTCTACGTCATGGAAGTTTTGGTGCTCTGTCCCATTCCTTGAATGCACGTCCATTACGTCCACCAGAACACCTTGCATCATCATCTATGTTTAACAAAAAAAAAAAGCCACATTGTTTAGCCATTATTTTTGTAAGCTCCCTAAAGCTTACCAAATACCAGAATACTTTGAAGACCTGTGACAATGAATCCTAAAGTGCCAGAGAAAAGAACAGAGATTATAAATAGCAATACTCTCACGCTTATTAATTTGCTCAAAGGAATTCTTTTGCTTATAGGATGGATGCAACACTAAGTAAAGGTTCCATGAGAAATTAAAGATTTTGTCAGGCAGCTTGCATTTCTTGAATTATTGACACATAAACTCTTTTAAGATGAAAAAGTATCTTCTAAAACTGGACAAATTTAATATTTAGAGGTGTGATGCGTGAAATAATTAAAAAAACATGTAGAGATTCTGGAGAGAGAAACAAGGGAAGTAAGTGAACTGGAAAAAAATATATATGTGGGAAAGAAATATTTGTTTTCCATTTACAATGGGGAAAGAAAAAGAGAAAGGAACTGAACTAAAAAAATATACGGATGTGGGAAGGACGTGTTTGTTTTCCATTTATAATGAAAAACTTCTATATAATACCCTGCATAAAATACCAGAATCCAGCTGGAATTCTTAATATTTTTTAGTAGCGATGCATCAGTCCTGAAGGGACTGCTTAGAAAGAGAGAGGGACTTCTGTGGCCACTTGTAAGTATTGAGTCTGATTTCCCAGTATTTCACATGAAAAAAAGACAAGGAATATTGCCAAATTCATCGAAAAGTCAGAAGTTTGACAGTGACTAAGAATGAATTGTGTTACTAACAGCTTAATGATTATTGTGTATGAAGAAGACAGACCTCTACTCAACATTCGTTGGTATTCAAAGCTTTAATACCTTCAGTTTCATGTAAAAAAAAAGAAAACATGATAGCATGTAAGAACCACGTCAGATAAAAACACTCTTCTGAAACATATCTGTTCATTCATATGCGTTCCAAATGATAGAAAATGATCAAAATGATCACTTGAACTCATCTTCCAAAACTGCTTGTGTGCAAACTCATGCAGAAGTTCATACCACAAATCAATTTCCTGAGCTCTCAGATGACATTTTAGCATCAGATTCAYGCCTGTTGAGCTTGCTGACTATTATTTTATTTTATATTGAAAATCTGCAGTATTTCTGCAACACCGTTTGCTCAGCTGAATTCCACCTATATTTATTTTTTAAAAAAACAGATACCGCAAAGCTAACATTTWAAAATGTATATTTCCCCAAATCTTTAGTTAATCATCTAATCCACTAAACTTCTTATTAATTGCATTTTTTAAGATAGCATTATTAAACATATGCAAATAAGATATACTGTTGAGGTAAGCAATGTATTTAATCTGAGGAAGGATACAGAGCACATGGCTCATACTAGCTTATGATTTTTCCATCACAAGGAGACTCAGCTACAGGAACTCTTTGCTGCATCACAAGTAATGGAACAAGTAATCGTAAGGAAAATAAGAGCAATAGCCAAGTAATATTGAACTCTACCAAGAGCAAGCATGTGCTTAGCTTGCTGTGTAGAACAATTAGGAATCAGGAACCTGGAGCCAGCACCTAGGAATTTCTTCCGCATCAGTCATGCCTTATGCATACTTTGTGCTTTTCTGGTGCTGTACCTCAAAAAGAATGCAACAGAACTGAAAAGGGTCAGAGCTGGACAATGAGAAAAATTTAAAAAGTGATAAATGGACTAGGATTCTTCAGGCTGGAAAACAGCTGACTGAGGATGTCTATGATACAGACTGCAAAATTGTGATTTGCTTGGACAGGGGTTCATATCAATCAGCCATTCATTGTCCTGTGCAATACTAGAATGCAACAAAAGGAGATGATTCTTAACATGTCATTAAGCTGTGGAGCTCCTTGCCACGGGAAGCTGTACATGATAAAAGTGAATGTGAGTTCATGGGGGGCAAAAGGCTGAAAGAGAAAGAAAGAGAAATCAACTGAGATATGTCAGATTAAAAGATGGCTTAGGTTGTCTCTGAGCCACAAATGTTGGAGGCTGGGAGAGGATTTTCAAGAAGAATCATTACATTTGCCCTGTTCTAATATTCTTCCTTAAGTGTCTGCTGTTGGCAACTGCTGCTGATCATATAGACCATTGGTCTTATTCTGACAGTAACCATATTAACTTCAGTGGAAGTACTCAGAACACTTACAAGCAATCAGCATGAATAACAGGAGCTTCCATTCAAGAGGTGACATTTGTAACAGAGAACTTCCTGGCATCCAGAGCTTCCCACTTCTTGAAATATTCTAGGAATATGGAACATTCAAAGCTTTGCAAAAGATTTTGGATTTTCCTAGGATAATTCTGAATGGAAGGCACCTCAGAAGAGCTTTAGTCCAACCACTTACTCACAGGATGTCAGGTCTGATCAGGTTACAGAGGGCTTTAATCAATCAGGTCTTGAAAACCTTCAGGGCAAGAGACAGCACAACCATGCTGGGCAACCTGTCTCTGGTCAATACTTGACTGTCCTAGAGGTTAAAGTTTCTCCTTACATCCAGTCAGACCTTACTCTGTTAAATGTCTCTCATCCACCCCTGATATACTGCTGTGAAGTGCCTGGCTCTGCCTTCTTGAGAATCCTTTGTAGGTCCTGGCACAATGCTGTTAGGTGTCCTTAAAGTCACCTCTTCTCCAGGCCAAACAAGCCCTAGTCCCTCAGCCTCTCCTCATAGGATGCATGTCCCAGTCCCTGACCACCATAGAGGCCTAGGATGATCAGGGACCATTGATGTCAGGGACCAGATTAGGGACCTGTTGATGTCTTTCCTGTATTTGGAGGCTCAAAATTGGGTATGGTATGTTAGATGTGCTGTGTATAAGGGGATAATCCCTCCCCTCGATGTCCTCGCTGTGCCCATGTGGTTATCTCCTGTGGCACTGTTGGCTGTCTCTGAACTTTAAAAAGTTCCTCTTGGCACACTCCTCCAGCCTATACAGGTCCTTAAGAATGGCAGCACAATTTAATTCCTCTACTAAATATAGTATTTAAGCAATCACTTAAACAGCTGCCCAAAAAGTCATACCTTTCCACATATCTCGTAAACAGAATTCTCCCTCATGAAAGCACAGTAAGACAACAAATGCTATTAAGTCAATTGGGAGTGCAACTCACTATGAAAGTGAAGCAGCACAGGTTTTACTGTATTCAGAAGTCTTTTCAGTCTCTGTCATGCATATTCTTAGGTTATAGTAGCAGAAAGTAGTAAGCAACATCAGGTGTCTCCTGGGTTTTATAGTAGTCTGCAGAAGTTACTTAGCATAGGCATCATACCAGATGTTGTCTGGAGCATTTTCTAGTATATAGCACTTCCACATGGAGTGTTAAATATGTCTAATGCATTCACTTTGTGGAAGCTGGCCAGTGCATCTAACAGAACTTTGTATCTGTGGGTGCTTAGTTTTTGTCATTGTGAAAAAACCCTGTGCATAAGTTACCTCCTTGCTACATTAGACAATGACTCATTTAGGATCTTCCACACATTCTGTTTGTCACTTTTGAAATGTACTAGACAAGAAATTACTAAAGGAGGGATGGGAAGAAGAGACAGTTAAAAATGTTTTCTCCTAGCCAGTGATAAACTATTTGAGTGTTTTATTTCAAAAGTATTTTAGGCAAAAATTTAAAATGCAATATGAACATTTAGCCACTCAGATTGTATGAAGTACTTTTCTCACATCTCTCTCTCTCTGTGCATATATATATATATTTATATTTATATATATATATCAGCAATCACTTCCTCACTTACCAGTTTTTCTTTACATGTAAACAAGAAAAGCATGTACTTGCCATTATTTTAACATAGGTAGGAATACTACAACATTTACTTTTGAAATATATTTTTACAGAGTACCAATGACTGGCCTTCTTTACTGATATTTCCTGGGGTTTAAAAAGTTTTAAAAACCACATTCATCACCTTGAAATTATTTTGGTTTCACCAAATGCATTTAGAGATGTTCATATTTTTGCCAAAACATGTGACAATTTTGTTTTATGCTTTTGAAGGAAATTTTTTTATTCAACATGCCAGTCAAAATTATGGATGCAGAGAAACTAAAAAAGCAAACTGACATACCATGAATTTAATTTCTTTTCAGTAATGTTGTAATAGCATTAAAAAACTTCTCACTGTCAGGTAGTAATTCTAGCACTTGAAGTATGACAGACACTTGTGGTCCAAAAAGCAAGGCCAAAATTAAAAAACAGCTTTCAAACACTGGATGCAAAAGAACCTCTTGCTTACAGACTGCAGCAGCAAATAGATTTTGGATGACCAGCTGGATGATGAGTAGGATTCCCTAATGGTCCTGCCTTGAGGACTGTTCTTAACAATTAAAACCATTTGCTTTTATTGTGTTTGACAAGCATAACAGTCTGGTAACAGGTGTGAGAATCTGCTTAAAAGGAGAGAAGAAGAGAATGAAGATGCCACAAAAATCTGGCAGGCTGGATAGAATAATTTTCTTCATCATTTTACTCACATTTCTGTAGGTGCCAAGTATGAGTCTAAAAATGAAGAAATAACTTTTACGTAAAAATAATGCTTGTTTTGCGGTTTCAGACAAGGTGATCTGTGACCAAATGTTCTCTGGATTTATGACCATCTGCCATGCAACAATAAGGCAGTTGTCAGGTTTAATACCATTTTAAGAAAAAAAAAAATCTGTAGAGGTTTTTTTTTTTTGACCTTCCAACTGTCAACACTACACACACCACTTACAACATAAAGCTTTGCAACAGCACAAACTTAAAAAAATAAGAACAAAACCAATGACTAACCAAGAGAGAAGAAAGACCTGGCAGTCTAAATCTGAAATTGTTATGTCAAGGCTTTATATTTTCAAGGATAGATCCAGACTATTCTTTAGAAATAGCTTCTGAGTTTTCAGATATTTGATAAAATATACCTTGTGCCTTCCAATTCCAAAGTATGGGCCCTTTCCAAACAGGCCAAGTAAGCAGCTTGATAATAATAATCTCTGGATGTGTCAGGTCTAATTTTTTTTCTCCATCAGAAAGTGCATTTTTTCCTTAAATCCCTCATCTGTACACACAATCTTACACACATAATTGAGTCCCATTTGCTTCTCATTTTTAACAAGGGCATTATTTTAATTGGCTGCAGTATAATCTATATTTCTCTAACACTGCACGATTCATCTATTCTGCAGCTACAGTGAAGAAAAAAACCTGGCATTCTAGGTAAACATTCATGTCAAAAATCAGTGGTAATTCTGATTTCAGCAATTTCACTAGCAAGTTGAGAAAGAGTAGGACCCTTCCAGGGAATCAGCAAAGTAAACTAACACTCACTGGGTTTGACAATGTTCTCAACATCATCAACATCTTCTCATTATTGGATGGGATCATGAGATGAATTCAKATTATTGCTATTGTCAGGGAATGATTTCTCCAGTACTGCTATTAGTACATATATCTTTACCAAGTGTAATTCTGAATAATTAAACTTTCAAAGGTGTGCCAATCTTTGGTTCCTCAGAGATTAACAGGCACTGCAGCTGATAATACAGGATTCCCTTTCCAGGGAATTCAGCTGAACTTTAATGCATTTTCTAATGGCATTACTTGACTTCGGAACTCTACTCTTCTCTCAAACTCTTCTCTTCCTCCTCTGTGAATGCTGATGTTAGCAGCAGCAACAGTAGTAACAAATACTACACTGCTTTTGCTGATGAAGGTGTGACCAGAGACATCTGGCTCACAGAAGCAATTTAAGTGGATACGTCAGAAAGCACTTTTATTAGAATATGGAAAGGCCCTTGAGGTACACTTATTGTACAATGGGAAAAATTTGTATATATGAAAAAGTGCCCAGAATCCATATTGATTTTTAATGACCTCTCTGAGCCTTCAAAGCAATAAATGAACCAAACTGGATTAGATTTTGAGAGGTCTTCTGGTGTTCTGGTTGAATTTCTAATATGACAAAGTAAATGCTGGAAACTGTCACATTAACCTTAACCCCTCAAGTATAGACTTCCTTTTTAAAGGAAAACTACAACTTGGTATAAGCTGTAGACTTCATTTAGTACAAATACATATCAAATTGCAGGCTCAAATCTACTTGCACCCTGGAGAGTCTCAAAACCTATATGAATAATATTTTAACACCTCTCAGTCTGGGCGTAAAGGCATGAATCAAAGACACTTCTTTAGTAGCGCTGACATTTTTAGATTCAAAAAAAGATAGTTTCAGTCCTATCTGTAACCAGAATAGATTCAGTAAACAAAACAGTTAATATTTCATTCAGTGGATAACAAGAAGGAAAAGTTGTAGTATTCCATTATAAAAGAATAAATGAAAAGAAAATATATATAGCCTAAGATTAAAAGGATTTCTAGTTTGGTGCAGGTCAAAATAAATGAATATCCAGAAAACTTTAGAATCATCTGGGTCTATAAAATCAGGCTAGATGTCCAACAGCAATAGACTTGAACGATTGCTACAAATATTGGGATTTGCTGTAACAGAAATAAAATACTCCATATGGGTTTTCTGCAGTAAAGTTGTTGTTTTCTTACTGAATTATATCATCATAGCTTAAGCAGAGATTATGTATGAGTCAAAAAGATCCTGACATGATGCACATCCTGTACACAGGCAATCATACTGGACATTTCCTAGTGGCCTGGTGCATATCAAGAAATCTTTGGTGTTCAGAACACAAATGTTGTCGTCTGTCCTAGTTCTCCTAGAAAAAATGAGTCCTTCAAATACACATGTAAGAATGAGAGAAAACAAATTTCTGCTCTTGCAACACTGGGGTTCTGCAAATGCATCAGCTTCAAAGAAGTCTGAGGGGGAGGAGAAACTATAGAAAATAGACACATGCAGCAAGAAGTCATTTGTAATTAGTAAACAATATTTCCTTGAGTGACATTTTACAAGAAGCGTGAAATCAAGAGTTAACCATTGTTATCACAAATTTAGCTAGCAGAAGATGTCTAGAGTCTTTCATGACAAGAGCAATGTCTCAAACCCCCAAACAGGACAAACATATATTGCATGTGTTTACCAGCAAGCAAATTTTTAGCAAAGAGGAAATGTACAGTCATCCCCAGTGAACTCTATTGCTTTCAAAGTTATAAAGTTTGACTTTCAAACATTGACCATGAAAATCAGAGCTAAAAGTATTGTCTGTCCCTTCAGATGGTGGGAACCCTAAGTTGTGCAGCATCAAATGAGCCTCCAGTCATGGTGCAGAACACTTATGAAGGTCCTATCCATGAAGGGTTACTCTGTTTTGGTCATTCAAATTATTATAGGATTTTTCTTCAAATGAAACAACTATATTCATAATTTCTACTGTCAAATGCACAGGCCTGAATACCCAAGCTGTACGTGCAGCACAGCACAGACCTGTTCCTACTTAGGCTGACAGTTATGTGGGTCACCAGCTCTTCCACATACAATGGTCCTCCAGTCAGGATCATTCCAGTCGTGAACACCTCAATAGTTCTTTAATGAAGGGCAGCTTTAGAATGCAGTCTGATATGTCCTCTGAGCTTCTTCCTCACTTCATTTTATGCTTCTATGCCGCTTTTATAAAACGATGCAATATTTTCATTCCACATACCATTCTGTATCTGCTTCCAATGAAGGATGAAGTTATTACTGAAATTTTAGGTGTTAATGTAAGATGCAAAGTCTTAGTTTTGATCTGTTCTTGGTTTTGATACAGACAGTTCAATTCTAGGCAAATTCATTCTTTACAGACAATATTCCACACTGTCCTCACACACATATTGCAAACAGTAGTCAGGGAATAACTGAATTATCTTCTTATGTTACCAACTCCATCACATTAACACATCTCTAACGTTCTACTGCAACATTTCATTAAACTTAAGAAATATTATAACAGACATCAGGCAAATAACATTTTCATCTTATTGACTGGTAATTTCAAATTAGGAATCTTGAATTACTAGCCAGAATTGCAATAAGGTGCATTAAGATTCCAGTCTCTTCCCAACATTAAAAATATCATTTGATTCTTTTTTTTTTTTATCCTTGAGAAAAGCTACCAAGATTTTCCTGGTTTATTCTGGTTTATTTTATCCTTAACAAAAGCTACCAAGGGTTCCCTCCCTGCTCTTCTGTTTCACCTAAAAATCTTAGTTATAGATGTCAAATTATCTGAATAGGAACCAAGCAATTAAAAGGGTTATAGCTGTCACAGTAGCCCAAGTTGGATTGGCACTTGCTGTAGGTCATATGTCTCAGTAGCACTCAAATGGCTGAAAAGCTGTCCCACTTTAAAAGATAGAAATGTGCAGAGAAAAAAAAAATCAACGATCAACAGTAGGTTTGAAAAATTTGCAAGCAGAAAACTTTTATTTATAAATATCAAAAGATTTTCTCCTCAGAACAAAAATATTTGCTCAAGCAATTCATTTTGTATTGAACTTTAAATTTTACAGTTTATATTTAATGAAGACAGAAAGGCTTTATGGCTGAAAATTCAAGTCAGAAATAGGGTTGAGAATACAATTTTTTAATTTAATATTAATTTCTGTATTTAAACAGTGTTGCCCAAAGGACGGAACACACAATCTTCCTTATACCATTTTTACTTCATTGAATTTCAATTGCCTTGATGAGTAACTAATAATGGGCATGAATTAAAAAATCTATTCCACACCTTACAAATGCATCTTACCCAATTCCTTCAGATCTACTGGTTTAAACTTTTATCTTATTCTCAGGGATATTTCTGTTATGTCTTAATTAAAAGTAAATAGAACCAAAGAGCAGCTTACAACAAGCTATCTTAATCATCATAATTTCCTCCATAATTACTGTGTGCTGGGAAGCACACAGTAATACGGATGACCCATAAACATTAGTTTATTGCTTGAACAGACTTTTTATGTCATGCATATTAGACGGACTGCAGTTGGATGTAGTCACAGTGTAGAAAATGAGCAGAAGAAAGTGAGGGAACTCTTGCAATTGTATATACTTGACCCATGTAAATTTCTTCTTCCTTAGATCACTATTAACAACCAAAATTTTACTGTTTGTAAGTGGAAGTTTTAATACTCATGGACAGAAATGTCCATATTTTGACTGATTTGTTTTCTACAAGATTATAGGCTAACAATGACTGTGTTTCAGGGTTACACTCTGCAGTGTAAATTTGCTACCTCAAAAGCTGCACTAAAAACACTGATCCACATTCCTATCTAGTTTATATTTCCACATACATTTTATATATTTAATATAATTATATATTTTATATTTTATATATTTTTTATATTTTTTAATATTTTTTGTGGGTTAGTTTTTTGTTTGTGGGGTTTTTTTTTTAGAGATGATTTTATAACTTCAAGAGAAAGAGCTTTTTAATTAGGTGAGAATCAAACCTTTTCTTCTCCCAGTTTCTGATAGGAAAATTTTTTAAAAATCACAATTGCTTTTTACTAAGGTCACAAAGGAAGAAAAAGAGATAACAAAGGACTTTCCTTCTGACACACCACTCACTCCATCATCCCCAAAAACAAACAAATAACCTACCCTGTGGGTTTTTTAAAAATATATATATGCTTAATCAAACCCAACTTTTAATTGGAGACACACCTGTAAATGAGAAATGCTCTGAAGCCAGGATTCTATAGTCAGTAAGAATTAAGAGGAACCCTGGTTCTTATAGACGGTGACATACACTTTATATCAGTGAGATTGGTTGGGGAGAGATTTTTGCCTGTCTGACACTTTAAGAGAGAGAAAAATCTGCTCAGTTCAAAGTACAGACAATCTGTTTTTCACTTCCAATGAAAAATGTCTTCATTGGAAGACACTAATGATTAMAAATCTATTACTCTAATCAATATTTGGATTTTCCTGGTGGGACACTTCTGAGGAATATATTGCAGTTTGCTTCCCAGCTCCTGCTAGATTGTACTCAGTACTGGTAGCTGAATCCTTTAAACATCCTGGAATACTGCAGGCCTAAACTAGTACTTTTAATTTCTATAAGCAGTGCTGGCTGGAGATACTATCATCCCATACTGAGTTATTGCAAACATCACCAAAAGCAACAGTCAAACTTTCTTTAATGTCTGAATCAGACATTCATCATCTTAGCTAGTGATTATTTTGATTTCCACTTCTTTCCTTTTACAGTTGTTCTGTTCCAGTTTCTGTTATACTGAACCCTCGTGATAATACTCCAAGAATTAAGAGATGAAAATAATAAAATAGATTAAATTTTACAGAAGGGTCATATTATTTTCATAGCTTTTTTTGCACTGTGTTTTAAGAGATGTCTTTTTTCACTGTAGGTTGGTAACAAACAGTATCGACTAAGACAAACACATGGATTGCAGAAACTGTAAAATCTTGTAACATGGAAGGATAAAATCACTTAAAAACAAGCCTGTTGAAAGACAGAGTGAACAGAACTAATCCTATGCAGAACGTGGCAGAACATCAATGCAATCTGTTAAAAGATAATGATCCTTTATAGAAGGAAAAGAGACACTTAGCTTTTTCACATAGCAGGCAATAGGAAAGCACATACAAGTACCTGCACTGTAATTGTTTTTTTCTTTAAGACTACTGYGGTGTCGAAACTGCCTGCAGACAAAATCACAATTAAATCCCACCCTAAAAACCAAATAAATGGTTTTTCAATAAAATTAAATTCTCATAAGCTTCCTATCTAATTCATGTTATTTCTTTCCTAATTTGTGATCTTGTCTGAAAATCATTGATCAAATCTACATCATAATTTAGGTCTATAGCACCTACCTAATAATGCTAGAAATTCATTTATATTCCAATGTTCAGGCAAAATAAATAGCATTTTTGTCTGTTTGTTTGTTTGTTTTTTCAATGTTGGGAAGCAAGCATGTGAAATGGTAAAGGAAGTTGTTAAGAACAAACTCCTTGCTATCAGCAGTAAGCCACTTAACTGCTTTTGTGTCAGTGAGGAACAATATAAACCTAGATACCATTAGTTATAGTTTTCTTCATAGCTACTTTTAAAGAAACAAAATGACAAGCAAGAAAATTTCAATGCTTATGGCATAGGGAACCTAACTCAGAGGCGGGGAGGTGGGGGGGAAGTGGAAGTTTTTATCTCCATTGAAGTGCAAACTCAGCTTGGACAATTTTGCAGGCAAGAGCTCTTTGATCTGGCTAACGTGGTGTCACAAGTTCAGCACATAATGGAGTGAGGAGTTACTCCAAATATATTACTGCAGCCACTGAAATTGAAGACAAGCAACAGATATTCAAAGATCCTGACTACTCAAAACTTACTTACAGTAAATATACCAAACTAAAAGATAAACTGGTCCAAGCGGTAAGTAATGCTCAATTTGTGGGAACCAAGCAACATGAAAACACACTTTTCTGAGAAGTTTAYGTAAAATCTGTGACATGAGAAATGATGTCTGTATGTAGCTGTTGAGATTTTTTTTTCTCCTRCCAACACATGGTTATCTACTATGTGAATTAACTTGCCAAGTCTATTTGGAATTATTTTTATATTTCATTGATATTTTCTAAATTTTAATTTAATTTTCTTGACAACAAACAAGTACAAAAATATTTCTGCATACTTAAAATGATCCTGKTTTACATTTTAGGTTGGATAAAAGTGGTTAATTTGTTCTCATGGAATAGAAATTGCTGTTTTTCAGTATGGATACCTTCTATTTTGACATATTAACTTTTTGTCCACAGAACTTACTTAAGAATCTAGTTCACAATGTATAACTGTAGGGTATGAAAATCCTTATACAGTGTCATTTTTTTAGGCTGAAGTTGGTTCAAAGCCTGCTTGGTCCCTTGGGAAGCTGCAAGCAGTTTCAGGGTTGCTTACACGTTTTGCTCATAGCAGTTGTCAATAAATTGTTCAGGCAATTGCAAACTTGCTCTAAGTTGCTTCAAGGAATTAATTAAGATGTCTTCCTGCAATATGCTAGACCTGATGAAAGCATTAGTGACAGAGCAATTCTGGAGTAACCCAAACAGTACTGCAACACACTCTACTGTTCCAAGACCAATTTAAATACCTGCTTGGAGTTATTAGGTGCATTTTGCATCCTGTAACCCAACAGGCTTCCATTTTAACTTCCAGACCAATTATTTGACATATACCTGGAGTCCAAGTACTTTTTTTCTTAAAAGACAAAGGGAAGAACAAGTTAAATTTTGGAATTATCACTTCAAAGAAAGATGGCAATTGGAAGCAGAAGTGTTTTGGTTCTGTAGCAATCTTCATTTCTATGATTCCCAAGTTTCAGCAGCTAGTCACAAGAACAGATTTTGAGGCACCACACAGTACAAAGGAACATGTCATATAAGAAATTTAATACAGACACACAGACACACATAAAAAATTCAGGAATGGCAATTCAAGAAATATTTTGGTATTATGTTATCACTTCTACATGTCTTTTTGTATTTCTTCTAAATATAAGTACCTTGCATTCCCAAATGCAACTTAAAGCATTGCAGGCACTCGGTAGGTAGGATGTGTATGAATGAAAGCACTTTGTGATAAACCTCTATTTCTTTTCAGTTTGGAACTATGTTGGAAATAAGTGACTTATCAGAAGAGCAAGGGACTTTATGCTGCAAATTGAATTCTGGGAGGAATGTTTCTACTATCTCTGAATTCCATTGGATTGAGGTACACATAAAATACCTGTTGTTTGATTGCCTATAATCCAAAACTGATTGATACATATGTATAAATGAAACAGGTTGCTTAGAGCACTCTCATTGCCTTATCAATAGCTTTTCTCCCCAGGAGGCTCGTAAAACCATTACATATGCACAAACACTCATTTCAGAAACAAAATATTAACTGGTATTTACTTAACAAGACATTCACTATGTAATCTTTATCAAGAGACTGAGTTCACAGATTATCTGCTCTTCTGACATATGGAGAGGCATAATCTGTAGGTATACTTAGTGTTCATGGATTATGYAACCAAATTATGGATCATATACTGGGCAATTTCCACCCTAGCTATTATACCAACTGTTAAGTCTTTCATGCTGAGACTGAGAAAATGTGCCTGAGCCCTAATGCTCTACTGAAAGAAAGCAGGAGTGGATTCATTGTCCTGCAGATTTGTTTGTGTTGCCCTTGCTGTACACAGAACCACTCTCCCAACCAAGTGGCAGAAGTTCACGTCTCTGAAGATGTGGATTCAGTACGTGAACTAAATGTAATCATGTTCTGCTCTATACCTCATGGATTTATCTTGCAAACCTTTATTTACCATTTTAATCTCTTGCAAGTGCTGTAGATTTGAGTTCTAGCAGGGTTTATGTCACAGTGACTTCTACACTGATAAAGCGATACCCAGTTTTGTAGTTAAACTTGAGTGGGATATTTAAGCTAGAAACATTTACTAATCACAGATTATTTGTTAAAAATATATACTTGATGAAAGAAAACTGGTGCATACCTTCTGGTTATCACAATTATATCATTTTATAGCAACACGAGACTGTTCTTTTTTATACATATCAAATTCAGTGAAAGTAGGCAAAGCTTTAAGCACATATTATTGCAAAGTATAAAAGTCAGAAGTCTAATGAAGATTGAAGGCAATACTGGAGAGTCAACAACAACAACATCAAGATTGTTCTAAAGTTAATGTATACATATTCACCAGGTATTTACCTTTAGTCTACACTTAATGAGTGTGTTAGAATTTTTTCAGTCCCTACTTTTCCTGGATCCCACCCAGTCTCCTACAACAAAGTTAGTCTGTGACTTTTGCTTTTGATTCAATATTTTTTTCTTAGTCACATTGGAAAAATCTCAACTGTTGACTTGTATTACAAAACTACACTGAAATATCCTCCATTTCTCCCCAAGACAATYACTTCATTCTTTCAATTTAATAAAGGTGGAAAAAGGCAGATTTTTTCCCAATAAGTCAGAAAAAAATGTGATTAAAGGATACTAATATAATACAATACCAGCTTTTGGCTGGTAGCTAACCATTGTAAATCAAATCATGAATAAGCATAGTTTGTAACTCAATCACAATTTAATAACTAAGTAAAATAAATTAAGAGAGAAACTTCTTGAGCAAAAAGCAAATAAACACAGGTACCCTACAGCAAGTATGGCAAATTAGTAATGAATGATTATTCTATTTGATTTTGTATTCACTGTTACTGGTTTTAAGAATTGCTTCTTTTTTCTTCTCAGCACATACTTGATATTCAGCCATCCTAGGAGTCTAATTACGAGGCTTTTTTTTCATTTCATATATTCTTACCTATTTATACCAATAACTCTATTTGGCATTAAAGTTACCAACACAAAGGCAAAGAATTGAAAGAAAATGTATGAATCTGAACAATAAATAAAGCAGAAGCACTTTCTTATTCCGCACTTCTTCTAAACTGATGTGCCAAGGAAATGTTCTTTCCCATTCCCAAACTTTTTCCCTACCTTTCCAATATAACTCTTATTTTCCATTGTTTTTTTCTTTTTTTATTGTTTAATTTGAACATGAAGGAATTGTAATTTTTTTGTTCATGAGAGAGGGAGGACTTATCAGAAATTTCAAATTTTGTATTGTGACACAGCTTTAAAGCACTTATTACTGTTGCAACTTCTGTCACTGAAGGAAGAGAATTTTAAGTAACTTTCAGCATAGAAGTAACATACAGAAATTTTATCTGAAATGTCTTTAATCAGTGTCTAAATATGTTTACTCAGGAATCAGGATCTCAGTTTTTCAGAAGCCAGGTGGTCTTACCTGTCCCAAGAGTATGGCAGTCCATCCTTGTAGGAATGCAGGGATATTGTAATTCTCAGGGCTCAAAGCTGAACACACAAATCTACAAGCTTCTCTTTCATACATCGTTTGGAAGGTGCTCATAACCAAAGCTAGCTCACGGGAGTAAGTTAATACATTTCATAATACAACTCAGCTACTGACCTGTTTGTTGAAATTCCTAGCACTTGCAGAAAGATGGGAAAAAGTACATCAGTACTCAGAAATCCATACTTTTTCTCCTTCCCTTAGTGTCCCATTCCTCCATGTCTACTTTTGTTCCAAGAAATCTGGAGTAATATGTCGTGTTTTTCTAGCACGAGGGCTGCTGCCTGTGAGATATCAGTAAGGACACATTGTCAATGGACATCTCAGAGATCACCTATATGAGCATTTCAGTTCAGATCAAAAAGTGAAGTGAATCTCCAGGTTATTCCCACTTACTGTATTTGGCTTCACATCAAAGAGTATGATCTTCAAGAATGTGATCTGGATTCTTTTTAAATGAGACTAAACCTGAAGATGTGTGTCAGCAATGCATCAGAATTGCATTGCAATTGTTAATAGACACTCAGCCTGTGGGATGAGACTAGAGCAAGTCCTTCATACGCCTGTGAAACACAGCTACTTGTGGATGCTGTGCTCCCAGCATCAAGTATTTTTCTCCTCATTGAATAAATAGGTCAAATAGACTCCCAAGAAGCCCCTAGAAGCTCCCTCAAGAGCACACCTTTTGGAGGTGGGAAAGGAGCTCCAGAACACGTCAGCTTATATAGCACTGATCAGTGGCAGCTATGTGAGACACAGCTGACCTTCACAGAGGAATTGGAGGAATGAATATTATGTAATTGGGGCTTTCTGAAGACTGTTAGCCTAGCCCTGCCAGATCACCACAGGCTACATCAGGATAATAAACCAAACTGACCATACCATGAGAGTCAGACCTACTACCAAGGTCAGGAGGCCGAGGGGTGCTTTCCCTGGCTAACAGGAGAACACCAACATGGATGAATCAACTGTCCTGGTATCACCATGTGAGGCTGTTCCAGGCCTACTCTGTCCAACCACAGGTTTAAGCATACGGTAAAAACAAAATTGCTATGCTGGAAGCACTACATGCTTCAAACTCTTAGTAAGACCCTCCTCACCTCCAGATGGATTCTTAAGGGTTTGGGTTTTGGGTGGTTTTGTTTGCTTTTGTTGTCTGGCTTTTTTTTTTCTTTTTCTTTTTTTTTCTTTAAAGAAAAGTAGGGTCAGTCATTGAATTCTGAGATTACTACTTTGTACAATCATGACACTACTGTCCTTTCTCCTTTTACTGTAATAACTAGGAATTTACATCACTTGGGATTTTTCTCTTGATTTTAGGTTCTTGCCTCCTAGGTGGATTATTTCATTTCTATAAAAACATGTTATGACATGAAATTGTCCTCTAAATACTTTAGTTTAGTACCTGGTATGGAAAAAGAAAAAAAAAAGTAAAAGGTTGAAGAAACTAACTAGATTTTCTTTTTTAAAAAAATACTGTTGAAAAACATGAAAATCCTGACACAGTACCAATATTCAAGAATTTAGCAGTTCTTATTGCAGTTCCCTTCTGAACTGTTCTGTAGAGGACACGGCTATTCTGTTATTACAGATGGTAACTGTTGTCTCACACAAAGAAACTTCCATGGGAAATAACTTACAGTAGCATCACTACCAATGAGAAAATATTTGGTATAATCATTATAACATTAATTTTAAAGCACCTGCAAGGAAAGGCAACTTCCTCGATTTCAGACAATCTTTCTTATGCAAAATAATGTCAGATACTTTTCAACAGAAATTAATAATTCTTTAAGAAAGGCATTTAAAGATTACTTAGGATCATTGGTTATAGAATCTTTGTTTCTAAAGTTGTTTCTTATGTGGGAGAACATCTTTTGTTGTCTGTGACCTTCTTTCAATTATGTCTACTAGTCTATTCCTGAAGTTCCCAGGTGTATGGATGCATGTTTCCTATTGTTATCCATTAACACAAATAAACATAAAGATTTCACTGGAAATTGGCATAATTTAATCTTATGTCAGATTTCCATGTATTAAAAAAGTAGAATCGTTAAGAAATTGTATTTTATAGTATGTGATTTTCATCTAACAACTTAGTTAAATGTGCCTTGACTTATCTTTGGTGCCAACCCTTTTCTATTTTAATTCTATTCTAAATGTTTGAGTAAAAAGTATCTGTACATTTACCCATTTTCTTCTCATGAATATCCAGCAGTAAACCATTTCCTAGACACAAATATCTACCAATAATATCAAAGCAACATCCAATTATTTTCAAAGAGATAAAGAAAAGCATATTACTACGCATAGGGGTGTATTACTTTTCAGCTTAATAATAGCTGTGTACTGAAGAGATTGCTAAGAGCAAACACAGATATATTCAAGATGAATGATCTACTTGGAACATTTCAAAGAAATTTGAGTTTTAAAACAGCTTTGTCAATCTGCAACTTGTGACTTCAAAGTAGCATTACTACTTGCTATACTGCAAGCAATTTGTGATTACTTAGTTTCTACCCATACCTAATAGCTGACACAATTTAATCGGGTTGTTGTGTGGGTACTTTATGTCTTTTTTTTTCTTGGCTTTTTTTTTTTTTAAGTAATATTTAAATTTAGTAATATGTAAGTTAAAGAAAAAGAAGAAATAAACACTGATAAAAAGAATATTTAACCTTTAAAATCAGATTGCAGCACTCCTGTGAGTCTTCAGTTGTAAACCTGGGTTACATTCACACACTTAAAAGTTACTAAACAAAGATCTTTAAGGTCTTTTATGAGAAAAACTGTCAGAAAAGGGCCAAAATTATACCTTTCCACAATATCTCCTCTGTTGACTTTTTAGATCATATTTGCATTTAAAAAAAAAAGGTTTTTTCCCTTCATCCTGCAAAACAAAATTACTCTGAAATTTTCTCTTCTCCATTGATAACAAAGTTTTAAAGCCATTTCCTCGATGAAAACACTTGATGGATGTTGAATGGTGAATTAAAGAAAAGGCTCCCTAATATTTGAAAAGAAATCTGAAGAACTCCAACTTTTAAACTTGCTAACTATTGTTTTTGGTGTTTCCATGAGATGAAGAAAACCACTTAACTGAATATTTTTGYGTGATAAATATGTAAGGGATGAGAATGAAAACAAGTTCAGAACCTTTTCCTGACACATTTCACCCTGTGAATAGGACAAAGCTAGTTGATTAATGGAAAAGTTGTAATTACTTGGGCATGAAGGAAAGTACACTTCTCAGAAAAGTTGTCATAGCAAAAAGTTAATATATGCAATTTTCTAAGGAAAGGCTACTATTTTTCTAGGCTTCAAGCTGGGAAACAGTATTTTGATAGGAAACAAAAAACTGAACAATTTAAGGTAGGGTTCGGGTAATGTGATTGAGCTCAAAAATGCATTCTTTTCACTCGAGTGAATGACACATTTAAAGCATGATTGCTCTGATAATTGTTCTTAGAAATAGTATGGTGGAGTTTCATATCAAATTTTTAGTAATTTCTCTTAAACAAGGAGGCATAGCATCATGCCATCAATCGCATCTTACATACTGCCATCCACACACACTTGTTTGTCCTTGCTTCTAGTCAGACTCTGCTAAATATTTGAATTCTTTATTCTCATCTGTGTACACATAGTGAAAACTCTGGAGCTGTTACAGAAGAAATTAAAATACTAAAATTTTATATAGACTTTCACATATACCCCAAGGTGATGCTACATATTGTCTGCTAGAATAGGCACATTTACCTTCTGTAAATTGATATTGTTAGCTTAACCAAAGCCCACAGAACAGTGAGTAACATTTTTAACACACCTCATATGTCAGTTTGGAAACTCTGTTTAACAAAAATTGTTAACACTATAGGGGACGGGGATTGGAGGTAGGGAAGGGACAAACTAATGGCTGAAGTGATTCTCTTGTCAAAAGTAGGGATTGCAGAAACCTGCACAGATTATTTTACACTCAGATAGTAAGGGATGTTCCAAGGCAAATCAATGCTTCTTTCAAAGAAGGCAAGACTAGATGACACGTGCTTCTCAGAAGAGAAATTGGCCCTACAGAGTTGCATGAAACATCTTGACATTTAGTTTTCCCAAAGAGAAGAAAAGAACCACTCTGAAGCCAAATAGCTGGCTGCAAGGTCTTCCTGAAGTTTTCTTTTCTGTATTTAAGCATATCAACAATTTTATTAACCACTTAAAGCAACAAAGAAGTCCATGGAAGGAGGCAGCTAGGACAGTGGAATGAGAAACAGTGTCTTCTGCACTGAGAGTGGTTTAAAGTGCTAGCCAAGAATTTGTCTCTTCTTCTGTGGCTGGCTGTGAAAGCCTCCCTGATGGCAAATGGAAAGAGCTCGGTAACAGCTAAGAGCTTGTTAGGCAGTTTGGATGTGCAGAAGTGAATGATGTTTTGGAGTTTTCAATGTTTGAAGGAAAGCCAAAGCACATGTTTCTTCCCACATACTGTCCAGGTACTGTTTCTGAGATGCACACCAGTGTCCTTTTCTGCTATTGCTGTGAAGATCAAAGAAAGAGCCCTGCATTAGCATGTAAGTGCTCAAGGGCTGAGCAGGCAGTCCTAGTCCACTGTCTAATGACAGCACGCCAGTGAGCCTCAGTGTTAGGGGATGGCTTCATAACACCAGCAAACAAACAACTGCAAAATTTTTGAGGCCTAGAAAATTAAAGTCTTATATCTAAAGAAAGTACAATAAACTTTTATCCTGATCTTTTCAAATGAATTTGAACTAAGGTTTCTGAAATTATGGAAACCCTCAACATTGGTAAGTCAAATATAGCCTAAATATATAAACAGTATATGCTTTTAGCAAAATATTTTAAAGAATATAGTCCTACAATCTTTTCTACTTACTCAAATATTTTCATTTGTCTGTTGCTTACAAAAAGTGAGCACAACAAAAAACGGTATGCTACCAAGTGGCTTTCTGTGTTAATGAAAATGGAGATACGGTTTTGTGATTGCAATTTTGAGTTACAGTTGCTCGTTTTGCCTTATGACTGGGAAGAAATTAGACTGTACTCCAATGCTTTTATCAGTGGAATTATGAATTGCCTTCAAATGACCATTTAAAGACTGATTTTAAAATGTGATTCTTTTGAGGAGGGAGCTAGTATTTTTGAATTTAAAATATGAAACAAAAGTAAATGTCACTGGTTGATTCCAAGAGCTAAACAAACCCTATTTCTATTCTTTAAAATCTCAAGCTGAAAATTTTGACGTGGTACTGGAGAACACTTGTAAATTGTTCTGTCAGGCACTGAAAGGTGGTTTTCTTTGAGACAGAATTTTCTTTAGAGATTGAGCTGGTTTATTCTTCAGAAAAAATCTTCCTGATTCTTAATTACTTATCTCATAATTTAGATTATTCATGTTTACAAAGCACTTTAGAAGGTCAATTTCAATATATATGTACAAGATTTTCCCAAGACAAGGACGGGCTATAAATCAAAAATTTTTAACTCTTCTGTTTTGAAGACATATTAGTCTGTAATCTGAGCCGGATTCTCATGGTGTATGATTCTCTAATTCAGTTGGGTAGTCAATGTTAAGGAATCAGCAGGCTCACCTTTAGGTGAAATTGATTCAGTAAAGTAATTATTAATAAGTATTTCCTATAGTCCTGTCCTCCTGAGCACTGCATAGATAAAAATAAAAGATTATTTCCATGCCACAGCTTCTAGAATTTCCAGAAGCTGAAAGCCATACATGAATGCTTTCCTCTGTTTTTCCATTTTTTGGCTAATTTTTGTTTTCCTGAAGGTCCCCTATTTGACTTCTTTCTCATTCCCCTTCACACAAGAGAATTCCACAATGTCAAAAGCTAGTAGAAACTCTGTCGTTCAGATGTGCTTCTCTTTTGGAAAACAATACTTGCTTATGTCTGAAGAGGAACCTGTCATTATAATCCAAATCTGTCTTCTGACCTATCTTCTGAACCTAAGAACTGCGTTACACCACAGGCCAGCATAGCCTTTATCCCATTTTCAACTGTGCCAAAAACAGAGATTTATGAGAGGGTAAAAGAACAAAGAAAGCACATAAATATACTCCATGTGGTATACTTACTGTCTCCAACAACTTACAGCTTAGCCTCAAGTATTTAACAGTCACCATGAATTTCTAGGTAAAAGAGTCTCTATGGATTTCTTTTCCATGAATTTGTCCAAAGTCTTCTCAAGCCCATGTAAGTAAACTTAATATCCACAACAGTGGTGGCAAGGAATTCAACTGCTTAATTACAGGTTAACTTATTTTATTTGGCTTGTACCTGTTACTTGATAGGTTTGATTTTACCTAATTCTTTTATTGGAATAGAGAGTGAAGAGCTAATACCTTTTCTTCTTCAATAAGTCACCCTTATCTCCCTTTAATGACTTCCAGGCTAAAAAATCCAAGTTTATTTAGAAATGTCTTCATATAGTAAACCATTTCATACATTTAATCACCCTTGCTGCCCTTTTGAGAACCTTTATGAATTTAATTTAAAGTTTTTAGATGCAGCAACCAGACTGCACATCCTATTCTAAGTGTGGGCAGACTTTGAGTTGATACAGTAGCATAATAGTTTTCTCAGTTTCATTCTCTCTTCCTTCCTAGCAGTTCTGAAGATTGAATTTGCCTTTTCCCTACAGTCTTAAAGAAGGGAAGACAGTGATTTCTCATTCAGCTGAGATGATGAATGGAGAATTAACACAACCACAAGTATCCCTGTTGTTTAATAAGTAACCTTACCCAGCATGGGAGGCCATAAATTATTCAATGGAAGCATCAAGAGTGTGAAAGTCTTAAGTTCTTTTTGGTTAACCAAGAGTACTAAAGCTAATCTCTTGCACTTAGACAATTTATACTCCTGACTTAGGACACAAGCAGATATCCTGAGGAATGACATCCTATTGCTTCACCAAAAAAAAATTCAGTTTTGGACACGGTAGTTGAGGTAAGGAACAGAAGTACCTCCGGTACTCTGCTGATATGTAATTTTCAGAAGATGTGGGTAACCCACTGAATCTCGCTAAACTTTTCTTGACTCTGTTTGCTACAGCTATATTTTAGAAGTCACTCAATATCGTCTGTCCCATTTCTCCTGCTCCATCCATTAAAGAGGTACAGAGAGCTCTGTATCCCAGAGCCAGTGAGCCATCTAAAGAAAAATTAAATGGTGATTAAAGAAAGTGATAGAAGCATCAGCTCTGTGGATGTATCTCACATTTAACCTCAGTTTGTAACTCTTAACCTGAAATCCTTTCTGGCCTTCTGTGTAGAGCCAACCCCCTTGAACACCTAAGCATGCAATTATTCACAGTTGCACAGAAAACTAGCTGCCATGAGCTGATGTGAAATACGGTGGAAAGCTTTTACCGCTTTATAAATATATGTTTATAAATATATATACATAAATAAATATACATACATATATAAATATATGTTTATAAACATATATATGTTTACAGAACACTAAAAATAAGCAAAATTGATTTATTTGACTGATGAGTAAAAATTAATCAGTAAGTTGTCTCAACTGTAACGTATTAGCTGGTTTGAAATGATTGAACTTAATAACAGTTGCTAAACATGGGATCTGCTATTTTCCTTTTTTAATCAGTACATTACAATGCAATCTGGTTTTGATCTCATTAATTCAGAGAACATCCTTTTACTTAAAATCGTGTTCTTATGAGCATGTTACATCCAACACCTTTTACCACAGCTCTTCTAGTCCTTGTTATTGCAGTAGGAGTTCATAAGAGAGCTGACATTTAAATACCCACTCAAAAAAGTTAAAAAAACCCCAACAGTATAAGTCAAATGATCCCCAACATATATTTAAGTAATTTATCTGTAAATTCCATCAGCATTTTCTCTTCTAATCAAAAAATCCCTATATCAATTCACTGTTTCACTGCATGACTTGTTTAACTCCAAACACCAGCTCAGTGAATTGTGTGAACAGCTTAAACAAATATACAAGCGTTCATGTTTGAGATAACATAGATTGTGCTTACCATGCTTCTAAACTGCAGAACTTTGGTGTGAGAAAACTCCTCAAGAAACTGGAGGAAATGTGTCCATTTAACAATTTCACTGAAAATTATTAATGTAAACATTAGATATAGTTTTCCTCACTGCTTGTTTCATGACAGATCACCTCACTCTTTCAATGATATCATGAGTTTTGCAGCTTGGTTGAAGTCTCAATCTTCTTTCTGTAACAAGTAAGGGCTGTCTTATTTTGCTTACCTATTTTTAAATCCACTTTCTTGGAGGACGGTCATGGTAATAACGTTTTTTTTTTCTTTTCTGTAAGTCTGACATGAAAAAAGAGTAATTCTCCATTAAATGACATTAGATGGTAATTGTCCTCTATAGCCCGCTCATCAAGAGTATGGTTAGAAACATAAGCTATTGACTCACACCTGGCAACTGAGAAAATCAAAACTTGTTGTTATGTAACTTCATGACAAATGTGTTTTTTTCCTCCAGGAATTCCTCTACCAATAGACGCAGTTTACTCCTTTTGGGGTCAGTATCTATTTTATTTTTAGCAAAGGTCTTGGAAAATGCATCAATCTATGCAGCTTGTGGACAAGCATTTAGAAATAGTTTGAATTTCTGATTGTATTACTGTCACATTAAGCTTGATATCAAATTTTGCTGACAATACAAGGATTGCCCAGATTGAGACATAATACAGAATCTTGTACAGGAAAATATTTAATTCCTTCAGCCTTTCAAACCATAAACAAAGCAAACAAAAGATGGTGGAATAGGGCCTTACACTCACAGTTGCTATAAGCTAATTCTCGCAACACTTATCAAGCTTCTTTCACATTCAAATTGCAAAATAATTGTAGTTAATTTTTCACCAGAAGCTGTTGTTTCCATCCCGTACTATGAAAGAGGAAATTTTTGTTCTCAGGCATCTCACTGTTGAATATCCTGAGCCATCATAGGTGGTATGGATTGCATCAACTCTTTGTTCTCTCCCTTTGCAGCTTCTTCTGTCTTGCTTGTGGATTAGCTTTCCACCTTGTATGAGTAATTAAGTCAGAAGATTTAACAGCCTCATTGCTTGTACAGGACAATGCGCTAGTTCAGGAATTCAGGAGATGGTTATATAGCCAATATAGAGGCTTGTTGCACCCATAAATTCGAAGTATACTAAGCAGGATATAACTAATATTTGCTTTCTTTGAAGACATAAATAAACACACTAAAATAGGTTAACCAGTGACATTTTATAACATTTTGTAACAAAGTTAAGCAGAAGTATATAAATAATACATAATCACAAAGGGATAATTGGTATAATTTCACAAACAGGGTACAGCAAAACATGTGTGAGTAGCAAAATTTGCAAGGTAAGAACAAAGGATGTAGAACAGCCAGGAAATACACCTCATTGTCCTGGTTTTGGCTAGGATAGAGTTAAATTTCTTCCTAGTGCTATGTTTTGGATTTAATATAAGAAAAATGTTGATAACACACTGATGTTTTTAGTTGTTGCGAGGTAATCTACTTTTCAAGGACTTCTCATCGTCCCATGCTCTRCCARGMGCACAAGAGCATGGGAGGGAGCAGAGCCGGGACAGCCAGCCCAGCTGGCCAACGGGGTATTCCATACCATGTGACGTCACGCCCAGTATATGAATGAGGGGGGAAGGGGTCCTGGAAGGGGCGATCGCTTTGGCTATTGTCTCGGCGGGTGGTGAGCAATTGCATTGTGCATCACTCATTTCATATATTGCACCATTAATATATTATTACCATTGTTATTATTATTATTCTTTTTCTGTTCTATTAAACTGTCTATCTCAATCCGTGAATTTTTTTTCCCAATTCTTTCCCCGTCCTGTTGCGGGGGCGGGGGAGAGTGAGCGAGCGGCTGTGTGGCGTTCAGCTGCCTGCCAGGTTAAACAACTACAGTCCTTTTTGGCGCCCAACGTGGAGCCTCTTCAGCACGCTTCACCTCCTTCTCTGGGGACATTTCAAAATCTTTGCCTTCTGACCAGTTCATGATCACTTCCAAGATTCCTGGGCGACTGGGGTTTCCTACTCGGGCCCACTGTGTGATCAGTGCGACCCACTTACTGCAGGTAGCATTGGTTGCATGATGTGTAGGGGGACCTTTCCTTTGAACGTCCAGCCCAGCACTGGCAGTCGGGGTGCCAGAGTTGTGCGTCAGTACCAACCATTTCTGAAGCAGCTCAAACCCCTTCATAAGCTGCCAATATCTCTTTCTCAGTTGGAGTATAGTGGGCCTCAGATCCTCTGTATCCCCGACTCCAAAATCCCAGGGGTCGACCTCGAGTCTCCCCTGATGCTTTCTGCCAGAGGCAGAAACAGGAATAGTCCTGTAGAAGTAGTAGGAAAGATGTCCGATGGACACACAAGTCCTTGTCTTAAAATTAAAGTAGTGTTTGCAGGGAGAAGGTGAGATCACTCCCTTATTTTTGTGTGGGGGAGAGGACTATAAAAAATCAAAAATGACTGAGAAAGGATGGGGAAGAACGATGATGTTTGCTTTGTTTCCATCTTCCCTCACTGAAGAGCTCTCAAGCCTGATCACTAAGACCATTGAGGACCACAGCCATCAGTGCTAAACTGCACAACACCAGCTTTAAGGTACTGTACATTCACAGTTGATGTGAGGTATAACTGATCAGGGCCCATTGTCTGAAAATATAATGACAATGACTGATAAGAATTAACCATTGGCTGGTACTATTACTGATCAAAGTCAATCTAAATGAGTTTTGAAGTTTGAAACAGACCTTGATGATTGGTTTATTGTTTAACACTCCCATCACATAGAACTCTAATTCCACAACTGATATAAATATATATATATATTATATATATACACGTAAATATATATATACCTTTAAATATCTATATATGTGTTGTGGTGCTTTGACCCCAGACAGCAACTAAGCACCCACCAGCTGCTCACTTGCTTTCCCCCACAGCAGGATGAGGGAGACAATCGGAAGGGCAAAAGCAAGAAAAACTTGTGGGCGAAGATTAAGACAGTTTATTAAGTGAACCAGAAAAAAAAAGGAAAAAAACCCAAAACAAATGATGTGAACGTAATCACTCACCACCTTTCACCAGCAGAATGATGCCTAGACAGCCTGTGAGCTATGGCTACTTTGGAAAGACTCCAGTTGAGTTTTATTGCTGAGCAGGACGTAATATGGTATGGAATATCCCTTTGGTCAGTTGGGGTTAGCTGTCCCGCCTGTGCCCCCTCCTAACATCCCACTCTCTGGCAGGCARTGTGAGAAACAGAAAAGGCCCCGGTGCTGTGCAAGGACTGTTCAGCAATAGCCAAAAGACCGGTGTGTTATCAACGTTGGTTTAGTCGCAAATCTAAAACACAGCACCACAGAGGCTGCTATGAAGAAAATTAACTCCACCCCAGCTAGACCCATATACATATACATTCAGTTGCAACAATTGTAAACTATGTATCTGTTCAACCTGCTTTATCTCTGCATACTATGGACAGAAATACTATCTGAGAAATGCTATCAGAAGTCCTTGCTTACTCCATCATTCCTACGGTGAGAGATGTTCCATCTTTGTTGAATCCCTGTATTCTCTCCAGTCCTCTAGATCTTTTTTCACTCAGGGAAACAAAACTATCCTGTGTTTAAGGTGCATTCAAAATTTGGATTTGTACAGTAGTGTAACAATGTTCTTTAGGTTTATTCTATGTTAGTTTCCCAATAACTTCAAACATACACTTTGCTTTTTTAATTGCTTCTATTATTATCCTTGTACGATAACAGGCCTTTCTATTATAGCCCAAGATCTCACTCTAGAGTGGTAATGATCAACTCAGAGAAAATAATTTTATACATGAAATAAGAATGTTTTCCCCTCCATGTGCACCACTTGACATTTAGCTACACGAAACATCACTTGCCATTTTACTGTCCAGTCACATGGTGTCTTAAGGTCCTTTTGTAATTCTTAGCCATTAACCCTTGTGTTCACCACCTTAATTAACATAATGTTGTTAATGAAATCACCTCAGTAGTCTCTCCTTTTTCTAATAATGTCTTAATATGTTGAACATCACAGCTCCCAACCAAAGTTCCTGTGCAATGCTTAGGATGACCTCCTTTTACTTTAAGGACATTTATCCCTGTCCTCTGTTTTAAGCTACTTAGTTATGCCAAGATTTTCCCTCTTAAAGAATGATTGCATATATTCTTTAAGTGTCTTGGTAGAGCAATCTGACAAACAAATATGGTTTGGGGAAATTCAGGTAAATAGATGCATATATTAATCATTTTCCATGTGTTTATTGAGTTCTGAGACTTCTAATACCCTTGCAAGACAGGACTTCTCTTTATCCAAGCAATACTGACATTTCCCCCGGAAGTTATGCTTACTTACGCCTACCAGTTCTATTCTTTACCATATCATCCATTATTTTGCTGATTGCTGGGTTTTTTGGTGTCTTGCTCTCTGGATATTCCTTTTTTTTAAAAATATAAGCATCTTTTAGCAACCTTTTTGGCCTTTAATTGGTTTAAAAACTGTTCAACCAGCCATCTTTGGCTAGCTTTTTGGATGATAGTCAAAAAGCACTTATTTCATTGAAGTGGTAAAATGCTTCCCAATTGCTTTTAGTGTCATCAGTCACAGAGCAGTTACATGGACTAATCAAGTTATCCAAGACTGAAGTGAGCAAATAGACCAAGAATATACTTACAGAGGTTATAAGAGAGAAAAAACCCCACAGTTTTGTCTCGTATTTCAAATATCCTTCTGAGAGAAGTCAGTAACAAAATAAGGTATCAAAGCAGAATGAAATTAAGAATGACTACATGAAGTCAAAAGAGACATTTTAGAGGCAATATTAAACTACCTAAGCAGGAATTTTCACAGGATTTGCAAGCACAGAGGTTATCCTGTCTCACATAATACCCAACTGGTAACTGACCTTATCAAAAGATTAAACTATTTCTACAGTCTCATCAGTTCAAAGAGCTGTTCAATTTGAAGATGAGAACATTTACAGCTTTGGAGAAAAAGCATAAACTTGCTTACATGTCCCATGCACTGAGCAGGTCAACTATTTCTCCACCAATTTTGTGGAAATAGGACTCTCTACTCTGAGGAATGGGCTTATAGCACAGGTGCTAGTCTACTTCTTCTGTAAAGACACTGGTAAGAAACCAGATTTGAGACATTGGTATGCATTGCTACCACAGCTGGCCTCTCAGCACAGACATAAATAGTGATATCATGGAGGGTATCCTACTGTTGTATAAAATCATCATTGTAAACCCTTATGTTACAGACCAGATGTAGCAACATTTCAAAAACACTGAATAAGAAAGGTTTGGAAGCAACCTCATAAATCTTTAATTTCAATGTTCTTCTGTTAATACAGTCATCCAATATAATCTTACCCAAATGGCTAGTCTTAATGCAAGGGAGATAAGGACAGACCTATTTATTTTGCCAAGCCTGTTTTAGGTAGGTAAAGTATCCAGCTGGTTCGGGGACAGACCATATCCACAGGTATATTTGTTACAAATCAGATCAAAAGTGTTACCAAAGGAGATCTGCAGGTCCCTGTTGCAGCACAAGGCAGCAGAGAGAATAAATGAATTGATGTAGCAGATGCAGCTAATAGCTTGGTTTCAAGCATTTGACATTTTGTTAATTTTGTATGGTTAAGTTTAGCTGGGAAACAAAAAAAGGCGAAAGCAGCACACAACATTTTCAAGAGGTTCTGAGCTGAGTGAATGCTGGAAGTTTTCTTCTTTACAGTGAGGCTTATATGAATAAAATGCTGAGCAATTATTACTGAAACAACCACATATAGTATGAGATTGCTTAATTACAAGGAAATGAGAAATAACATCACTCATCTGCCCACACATTTCTGCCTAGGTAGTCATTTAGTTTAATCATTGGTCTGTAGTCATTTGACTTTTCCAGTACACTATGGGAATCACCAATCTTTTCTCTACTGCCTGCACACACAAATCTTCTAATAACGTGCTTGGAAAAAGAAATACAAAATGTGTTCCTGTTCCTTCATATTAACTTCCTTCATGATGCACTTTCCAACAATTTCTATTTTTTACCTTGTCACTTAGATGAACTGGCGGCTCATGGCTTGGACGGGTGTACTCTTCGCTGGGTAAAAAACTGGCTGGATGGCTGAGCCCAGAGAGTTGTGGTGAACGGAGTTAAATCCAGTTGGTGGCCAGTCACAAGTGATGTTCCCCAGGGCTCAGTATTGGGGCCAGTTCTGTTTAATATCTTTATCAGTGATACGGACACGGGGATCAAGTGCACCCTCAGTAAGTTTGCAGATGACACCAAGTTGGGTGGGAGTGTTGATCTGCTTGGGGGTAGAAAGACTCTACAGAGGGGTCTGGACAGGCTGGATCGATGGGCCGAGGCCAACTGTATGACGTTCAACAAGGCCAAGTGCTGGGTCCTGCACTTGGGTCACGACAACCCCTTGCAACGCTACAGGCTTGGGGAAGAGTGGCTGGAAAGCTGCCCAGAGGAAAAGAACCTGGGGATATTGGTGGACAGCCGGCTGAATATGAATCAGCAGTGTGCCCAGGTGGCCAAGAAGGCCAATGGCATCCTGACCTGTATCGGAAATAGTGTGGCCAGCAGGAGTAGGGAAGTGATCATCCCTTTATACTTGGCACTGGTGAGGCCGCACCTCGAATACTGTGTTCAGTTTTGGGCCCCTCACTACAAGAAAGACATTGAGCTGCTGGAGTGTGTCCAGAGAAGGGGAACAAAGCTGGTGAAGGGTCTAGACCACAAGTCTTATGAGGAGCGGCTGAGGGAACCGAGGTTGTTTAGCCTGGAGAAGAGGAGGCTGAGAGGAGACCTTATTGCTCTCTACAACTAACTGAAAGGAGGCTGTAGCGAGGTGGGKGTCAGTCTCTTCTCCCAAGTAACAAGTGATAGGACAAGAGGAAATGGCCTCAAGTTGCGCCAGGGGAGGTTTAGATTAGATATAGGGAAAAATTTCTTAATCAAAATGGTTGTCAAGCATTGGAGCAGGCTGCCCAGGGAAGTGGTTGAGTCACCATCCCTGGAGGTATGAGAGTCATGTAGATGTGGTGCTTAGGGACATGGTTTAGTGGTGGACTTGACAGTGTTAGGTTAACAGTTGGACTTGATGATCTTAGAAGTCTTTTCCAACCTAAATGATTCTATGATTCTATGAGCTGGGTTTTGTGGCCAGCTATCTTCTAACCTCAGATTCCTTAGAGAGTTATCACCACAGAGGCTTAAAGAGGCAGAAACTAGTAAGCAAGAGTGCTGGACCCTTACAGAGAAAGGGAGGGTTGCTGTAAAAGAAAAAACTTCGTGACTTAGTGATGACTACTATAGTACAGGTACTTCATTCCAACCTTGTTTCCAATTGTTTTCCCCTTCTCTTTTGCTCATATTTCTCCCTACTTTACTTCAAATCCAGATGTTAAAATGGTATGACAGAAACTAAAGTCCTATTTATACAAGCCTTGGACAGAGGATAACAGAACAGATGACCATGTTGAAACAAGCATAAAGAGAATGAGAATGAAGTGAAGTGTTCTTCAAAATGGCAAGACAGACAAACATTGGTGACCTTCATGCAAACTGTCTCCACAGTCAGTGCAGCTACACCAGAATGTTTATTTTTAATTTTGTTCTCCAATAAAGCAGCAGCATTTTCAACCTCAAAAAAGTCATCTCTATTTACTCAGCTGTATTATCGCTATTAATCATTTATAGAGCATCATAAATTTGTACAGTGTTTTACAACTATAGATGTATTCTACACCTAAAATAGTTCAAGTACAGAAGACAAATTATATACTGATAAAGCAGCACCTCACTTAACTGAAAGAATCAGGAGAAATTACAACACAATAAACAAGACAGGAAATATTACAACAGAAGAAACAAGATATTTCCAGTGAAGGATTTCCAAGAGGGGCTTAAAGAAAAGGATGTTTTCCAGTAGAGCAAGGCTTTACTTGATAATAATTCCCTATCCAGTTCTGTAGCTAACTGAAAAAGTTCAGTCAGGTCAAAGCAAACAGGAGATATTTCCAAGTCCAACAAAATTATTATGTTGAATTAACCTGAAGAAAAAAAATATTCCCATGCAATCTTAGTAAATATTCTCTTTCCTAACTTTGTCTCAGAAATCCCAATGTATATTGCTCTGACAGTCTCAGTGGCATAGTTTGTATATAACTGTCTCTAATTAAAGTTAAGCTTTTTTCTTTTCACCACGAAAAACTGTCACAACCAAAATGCTGATCTGTCTAGCAATTTCTTGAATGTTTTTGTTTGTTTGTTTCCTTGGATTGTCCCAGTGTCTGTAATTTTACACTTAGTTAATTATTCCAGAACATCATTCTTTAGGGGAAAAAAAAAAAATAATCAGATAATAAGCTTTTTTTTCTTCCTCTTGGGGATTAAGTGAGATGTGAAACAGACTCAGAGGTAAAGGGCAAAGGACAGACTAGTTTGGAATTTCTGAGATACAAACAAATTTAGGACAATTATTACAGAAAATGAAGCATTTCTATTAAAATTCAGGAAGAAAGAGAAGCTTCTATTACCTTCAAGATCTGAGCCTTAGTATAACCCAGACATCTAGAAAAGAAAAGTTGTAGGTAGAAGTAATTTTGCTGAGTTGTTACCCATATCTTTCATTTATGTTAAAAATTCCAACCATTGCTGAAGTACAGGAAGTCATCACTCTTTCTAAAAAGAACAAATATAGAAAATTCATTTCTCAACCACTTCCTTTTCCCTCACAGTGCAAGTCACCTGTTCTAGCACAAACCTGAAAAACACTTATCTTCTGAAACTTTTTCAGACTCTACAAAATTTGAACATAAGATTTCACAAAACTTTCCTCGCTCCAGAAAAATCAACACAAACCAGAAACCAAGAGCCAATATGTGTTTCTGAAGGGATGAAAACAGAGACATAAACATAAGATTTTACAGAAACATACAGAAAGCAGCTCCCCTACGGAATCCATCAGATAGTACAGGAAAAGCTGTAATAAAATACAGTTGACCAGGGATTGTTTCCTTCACCTTGTAATTTTTGCAACAAAGGGTGCAAAGTTTGTGAAAAACAAAGTTTCTTTTAAAGCACACTTCAAGTTAATTTTCTAAGGAGATCTATCCTTTCCACTAATGGAAGCATGGATCTTTTGTGAAAAGCAGTTGTATATTACAGTAAGGTATATACACAAGAAAATTAGTCCTCTTTTCTTTGGGAAACCCAATGACTACACTACCTGAACACTGAGTACTGGAATCTCCACTCAGATATTTTAAAAACAGTATTTATTATTAGTGTAATTTTAGAATAGCTTCAATATAGCACATATACTATAAACATGCTCAATTTCACAATCAGGAGACAATAGGTGTAAAGTGATTAAGAATTAAGGTAATTACACCATCATAAGAGAAGACAAGAATACTTTTAGCCGTCCCTCCTCCATGTTGTTGCTAAGAGCTAAGAAGATCCAACGCTTACACTAACAATAGTTTTTCCTTTCTCTACAATTCTGTGGATAATACTGATTGTTAAAAAAGAAAGTATCCTGTGCCTATTTAGCTAACACAGACATCAATAAAGTATAAATATATCCCTAGGAAACCAAAACAACAATAATTTTTCTGAGTTTTTTTTTTAGAATGGAATAGAATAGAATAGAATAGAATAGAATAGAATAGAATAGGTATAGACTATTTCAGTTGGAAAGGACCTACAACGATCGTCTAGTCCAACTGCCTGATCAATTCAGGGCTGACCAAGTTAAAGCATGTTATTAACAGCATTGTCCAAATGCCTCTTAAACACTGACAGGCTTGGGGCATCAACCACCTCTCTAGGAAGTCTGTTTCAGTGTTTGACCACCCTCTCGGTAAAGAAATGCTTCCCAATGTCCAGTCTAAACCTTCCCTGGTGCAGCTTTGAACCACTCCTACACATCCTATTACTGGATACCAGGGAGAAGAGATCAGCACCTCCCTCTCCACTTCTCCTCCTCAGGAAGCTGTAGAGAGCAATGAGGTCGCCCCTCAGCCTCCTGTTCTCCAAACTAGACAAGCCCAAAGTCCTTAGCCACTCCTCATAGGACATTGCTTCCAGCCCTTTCACCAGCTTTGTTGCCCTCCTCTGGATGCATTCAAGGACCTTCACATCCTTCTTAAATGGTGGGGCCCAGAACTGCACACAATATTCAAGGTGAGGCCGCACCAACACCAAATACAGCGGGATAATCACCTCTTTTGACTGGCTGGTTATACTGTGTTTGATGCACCCCAGGACGTGGTTTGCCCTCTTGGCTGCCAGGGCACACCGCTGACTCATATTGAGCCTACTGTCGACCAGCGCCCCCAGATCCCTTTCTGCAGGGCTGCTCTCCAGCCACTCCTCTCCCAATTTATACTTGTGCCGGGCATTATTCCATCCTAGGTGCAGAATCCAGCATTTTGACTTGTTAAATTTCATCCCATTAATCATAGCCCAATGCTCCAATCTACCTGGATTCCTCTGCAAGGCGTCTTGTCCCTCAAGAGAGTCAACAGCACCTCCCAGTTTGGTATCATCAGCAACCTTGCTAGTGGTGCATTCAACTCCTGCATCCAGATCGTTGATAAATACATTGAACAGGACTGTCCCTAGAATTGAACCCTGAGGAACACCACTGGTGACCAGTCTCCAGTCAGAGGTAGCCCCATTCGCAACAACCCTTTGAGCTCTGCCCTTCAGCCAGTTCTTCACCCAGCGCACCGTGAACCCGCTCATCCCACAGTTGGATAACTTGTCCAGAAGGATGCTGTGAGGGACAGTATCAAAAGCTTTACTAAAATCCAGAAAAACTACATCCACCACCTCCCCTTCTTCCACACGGTGGGTGACCTCATCATAGAAGGATATCAAATTAGTTAAAGAGGACTTTCCCTTTGTGAACCCATGTTGACTGTGCCTGATGATTGCATTATTCTTTAAAAGTCTTTCAATAGTACCCAATATGACCTTCTCCACAATTTTTCCAGGAACTGAGTTTAGACTAATAGGTTTGTAGTTCCCTGGGTCTTCCCCTTCACACCCTTTTTGTAGATTGGAATAACATTGGCTCGCTTCCAGTCAGTGGGAACCTCCCCAGACTCCCAAGACCTTTGGTAGATGATCGAGAGGGGTCCTGCCATAACATCTGCTAGCTCCTTCAGTACTCTGGGATGAACCCCATCAGGCCCCATGGACTTGTGAACATTCAGCTGATACAGCTGGTCCCTTACAACTTCAGTGTCCAGGAATGGAAAGTCACTGTTTCCACACTCGTGGTCCTCTGACTCAGGGGACTTGGCAGCCCAAGGTCTATCAGTATTATTGAAGACTGAGACAAAAAAAAGAATTGAATGCCTCTGCTTTTTCTTCATGCCTATTAGTCAGATGACCATCTTCAACAAGTATCCATTCAATGTTTTCTTTAGATCTCCTCTTGCTGTTAGCGTATTTAAAAAAGCCCTTCTTGTTGTCTGAGACAACACTGGCCAGTTTCAAGTTTAACTGAGCTTTGGCCTTTCGTGTCTTCTCCCTGCATATACAAACCACAGCTCTGTAATCTTCCTGCGAAGCCTGACCTCACTTCCAGAGATAATACAATTTCTTTTTCTTCTTGAGCTCCACGAGGAGTTCCCTGTTCAGCCAAGCTGGTCTTCTGCCCCACTTGCTTGACTTACGACACAGTGGAATTGCCTGCCCCTGTGCTTCTAAAAGGTGGTTCTTAAAGACTCTCCAGTACTCATGGACTCCTAAGCCCTCAAAGGCAGATTCCCAGGGTACTCTGCTAAATAGCTCCCTGAACAGCTCCTCTCCTGAAGTCCAGGGTAGCAACGCAGCTGTCCTTTTTTCTCATTACACTGAAAATTTTAAACTCAACCATTTCATCATCACTGTGCCAAGACAGCCACCTACCACCACACCCCCCATGAGTCCTCTATTCAAAAATAGGAAGTCTAGGAGGGCATCTTTCCTGGTTGGCTCACTGAGTACCTGTGGCAAGAGGTTATCATCTCCTACAAACTTCAAGAATTTCCAAGACCTGCTTGTCACAGCAGTATGATATTCCCAGCCGATGTCTGGGAAGTTGAAATCTCCTATAAGGACAAGGGCTACTGGTCCTGAAATTTCTCCTAATTGCCTATAGAATAACTCATCAGTGCTTACATTCTGGATGTGTGATCAGTAGTAGACACCCACTGCCACATTTCCTTTGTTTTCCATCCCCCTATTCCTCACCCAGAGGCTCTCAACCACATCATCACTAACCGTAAGGTCTGTACAATCAAACCTCTCCCTTATGTATAATGCGACACCTCCACCTCGCCTGCTCTGCTTATCCTTCCTGAACAGCCTGTAGCCCTCCATCCCAGCACTCCAATCATGGGACTCATTCCACCAAGTCTCACTAATACCAATGATATCGTAGCTCTTTTATATATATACAAATACTAAGATCAAGATGGCAGCTCAGATGAAGTATTCCTGGGGTAAGTCATACCATGCACTGGAAGAACGTTGGGGGAAATGGACCTGTATTAGTAAACCTCAAGAGAAAGACTGGAATATATCCAAGTCATCCTTCCATAAAAATAATTAAGACTGAAGTCTTTTATCATGGTTTTTTTTCTTTTGATTTTGTAACGCAGGTATCCATGAAAATAAAATTTCTGCCTGTCTGTTCAAAAAACAATCTTCCATTACTTCTTTTTCAAAGGGGAAAAAAAAAAGTATTTCTCCTGCCTATAATGTTCATGTAAATACAGTTTTCTGAGTATTCCTTTTTGGCACCAATGAACTCTTATTTTTAAAGTTGAAGACATCTGTGCTCACTTTCAAAATATTATTTTACACATTACCTTGTGTAGTTGTGTGTTGGGGCAAAAACATCATAAGAATATTACTAACTAGTTTAGGACTTCTTCTGGTCAAAATGAAACAATAGATTAATTTTTTTGCCTGTTGTTCTTTTGTTTATTTTGCCAGGTATTTCAACTTCATAAAAATATAATTAGACTTTAAAAGTGTAAGTGCCCAAAATGTTTTAATGGAAACTTCAACTATTCAGCTTTCATTTGCACAGAATTGAATGATATATTCCTCGTATAAGTCTCTTCTCTTTTTTGGTTCACAAGAACATGAAACCTTCCAAACATTTTGAATTTCATATATGATTAATGATACTTTATGAAGTATCCAACTGTTTCTATATTAAGAAAGAGGGCTTTTAAACTTACCTATGCTCTTTTTTTTCTGTATTTACTTTCTTTGAGCTTCTACAGCTTGCAGCAACTGAATTTAGACTGTGAATGTTGAGTGACCACCAATTGCATTAAGCAGGAAAAGAAAAAATCCCCACACAATGGCAATGTGGAGACTGGTCTTGACAGATTCACTAGCCTTCTCCAGAACAGCAAAAGGAATAGAAATCTATCAATATATTAAAACAAGTTTCTGCCCAAGCAAAACTCCCATTTTAAACAATGATAAAGATAAGCCAAATTCTGTTTGGAATATCCTTCAATATGGAGGGCTTGACTTCTCATCTTTGGCTCTGAAATCCCAATTTGGCAGATACAATGAAAAATGTGAGAAAGAGATAGGGTTGGGTAAAAATCAATGGGACCATACTCCATGAATGCTTTAGTGATTTGTGCCACTAGATTTTGTTCTATCTTCAAGATTAAAGACTTTATCAATATTTTTAATGTGCATCTGTTGCACATACTTCTTAGTGGAAATTGCCAGCAAGTCAATTTTGGTTGACTACAGACACAAAATATTTTGGTTCAACTATTGAAAAAAAAAMCAACTAAAATTATTTAGAATCATAAAACTCTACAGTCTCCCTTGATCAAAGAAATGTTTTAACCTCAGATTGAATGAATGACAGTTAATACCTACTGTACAGCTAAAAATAAGGCAACAAAAAAGGCAAAGAACAAAATGAACTTCTGAGTTGTACCCAGAGAGAGTTCCTTTAAAGCCCAGCTGCTGGGAAAAGTGGTGGGTGCTGTCAATTCACTTTGTGAATCTGGCTCTGACCTTCAATAGAAAGGAAGGCTTTAGAATAATAGTCCTAAAGACAGTTTTGAGATAGCTGAAGCCAAAGTGTTATCTCATGTTTCTGTCCCCCCACCAGGCACAGAAAAAGTATCGCCCGTTTTTTTAATTAACTATAGCTCTCTTGTCACAAAATTAGAACATCAGAGGAGATGCACATCATAGCCACACACATATATGTTATAAAGAGAGACACTATCTTGGGGTTTGAAAGGGGAACTGTCTTCCTACTTATTAAGTCTAATTTCACAACAGATCAGTCCTTATTTTTCTTCTGGTGAAAGTTCAGATGGAACTATGCATCTTTTGTTTCTTAAAAAAAAAACAAAACAGTTAATATTAACAGTAACCCACAGGTACAACTTCTGCTATTCCTGGTAAAAGGTCACGGGCTTTGTACTGACGTCACAGTGGAAAGTTGCTAGACTTGATGAGGTCTATCTCGTCCAGGGCCAGTTTTAGCTTGCTTTAGTGGTAGTAACAATTGTGTAGCAATCAAGGAACTTTTGCCTTGCCTGCTTCAGCATAGGTCTGTGAATATCGCGTATGGTAAGGTCTGCTTTAGGTTGTCGTTGCATAGCAAACAGTGAGAAGTTGTGTTAATCAGGACAGGCAAAAGCCAGAGCTTTTGAACTTTGGCTGGAATTCAAAGAGAAGGAAGCAGAATATATTAGATGATGTAAAAAATAAAGCCAAGTGAATGCAAAACTGAAGAGGAGGAAAGTCTCATTGTGAACATCACATGCCTTCAGGTGAAGGACTCGGGACAATGATGACTTACTATAGCCCCCCCATCAACACTATTCTTCCTGAGAAATGTTGATGCTGTCAAACTTAGGACCTAGAGCAAAGGTAAGCACAACACCGGAGAAAAGGGGTAGATACTAAGAACTTTACCTAAAACAATTGTATCTGTATCATTAGTGAGGCTGTTCAATATTAATTTGGACTGTGTTAGCATTATTGTACCTAGACTTGTAGCAACTGCTGTATTATGATAAGCCTGCTAAAACTTTTATTTGGACTAAGAGTAAATTATTGGCTCCATTTATAAGGTGTAGGGTTTCTTTGCCCATATCAGGATTTTGGGTGTAATATAATACAATTTGAATTTGTAAAAATTGAAATAATCCATTAATCTCCCAATGAAACACAAAAAATGTCATGTAATTCATCTGATACAATTCATGTGGTAATTGAGGGTTATATACCATTATGTAGGAGATCATGGAGTGCCAAATATGCAAAATAATGACTCTACTTGCTGTATACTACTCAATAGTCACACATAAGGCTGCAGGAGTATTGAATTTTTTTAATAAAGTTTTCTTAGGATGAGAAAGCTTGTTGTAATATGGGGAAAAAAACCCAAACCAAACCAAAACAAAATCATCAAACCCATACATTCTAATTTTATGGTAGCATGGTAGATTGAAAAAGAATAAAATTCTTTTGGCAGGTCTTACACAATACAGACTGCAAGACATAACCATCACCTGAGAAACATGTAATGCATGGTTCAGCTGTTGGAAACCTATATGAAAGACCAAAATGTCTACAGTGAAACATTGCTTATAACCTTAATTTGACATGGCAGGAGTTAAAAATTTTAATCAAAATCTTAAGGCCCTCTTCAGAATAACAGCATTCCTACCATTTAGCATTTTCATCACTCTCACCGTCAAAAACAAGAGTTTGCATAGACCATTTTCCAGGCTTATTTCAAGTCTAGTCATGAGAATTATGTGGATACAGTTTCAACACCTTATACCTGAAGAAACAGTGAAGCCTGAATTGCTAGTTTAACCTTTTCAGTGTTCTGTGATTCGGACAACCATCTCTGTTCTTCTTTACAATTGCATGAACCTCGGAGTAACAGCAGAAATCTAAAAAAGGTCAAGTCAGTATAGCAAAGTTCAGTTTGACAGAATAGGCTAGACATTCAAACCTAGATAGAATCTCTACCACAAAAACATGAAAAGAAACTAACAACTACAAGTAGCATCAGAGTACATCCCCTGGAGTGTAAAACAACTTTTGGTTGAAATCAAAAAATCAAACCCCAGCTAGTGATTTACATTCTCACAGAGGACCTGTGGTGCTGACCCAGGTAGTGGAATTGTACCCATGGGTTACACTTTTATAAACAGTTCCTCACTCTGCAAAGGCTTCCTGCATAATAAATGGGGAGAGTAAGTTATATACATATATATACATATATATATATATATACACAGGAACATATATTGTAATAAAATGTTTTTTAGGACGGATTCACATTTCACTGAGATCTGGGCATAGATTTTAAAGAACTCTTTTTTTCTTAGACCATCAAAAAAGTCCATCCTTAGACACTGKTTTTTTTTATAGACCTGCCCTGAACTCCAAGTGAGGGCATACATATCAAGATCCTTATTCTTCAGTTTTCAGCTGATTATAATTCAGTACAAATATTTTCAGTCCAGCAGTAAAGATACAGCTATTCAGGCCAGTGAAATGTGAGAATTTGGCAAATTATATGATAACGTCTTTCTTCAATATTCAGTCAAAATTTGAGTATCAGTGCTAGAAACTAAGGCTGAAGAAGCCTCATAGACACATTTGTCATTCTTGCTATTGATAATATTATGTCTACACAGACCTTGTCGGTCCCAAAGAGAAATGAACTGCTACTTGAATTTATATCTGTTAGATAATTGGAGGCAGGAGAGATACAGCTGGCATCAGAGTTGAAGAATGAGCCTGAAGACTGCCTAGGGATGACTTTCCATGGCAGGACTCTCAGATTATTTAGAAGTTGTTCTGAGGGATAAAATAAATGTTGGTGAGAATGTGAAGTCTTGAAGTGGAATATGCATTTCATCCTGCTTCCATCTTAACAACAAATCTGAGACATTTCTAGCTGTTATCTAGATCAAATCCCTTAAATCTTTGCACAAGATTTCATTGGGCAGGACTTGTACAAGGGAACCGTGTGCCATGGCAGAATGAGAAAAGCACTGTGACAACTTCTGTTTTTTTGCCACTAGTGAAGGCAGGCATAAAGCACTACAATGTATTCTTGTTAGACGCTTTTTCTTTCCTTTGTTAATGTGCAGCACAGCTATCATAGTAATAGTTGATGCAAAAGATTTAAGAGCAAACAAGGTTTCAGCTATCCTTACCACACTTTGAAGTTTGACAGCTGCATAGCGTAGGCAAGGAGAGATTCCTCAGAGTGCTTGTTTTGGGAGAAATGCGTTCCAGCCTTTTGCTTTGATTACTCTTATAAGTACATGGGATCAGATCCTGAAGAAACAGCCCAACCAGACCTTGATAATCTCACATTGATTCCAGGGATGTGGGTTAAAGGTAGAATTCAGAAACTTTTTTATTTATCAAATATAAAGAGTCTTTCATGCCAGCTATTGCAGGTTCTAGCTTAAATAGACTTACAGAGTGTGCAACAGGGAAACAATATTCTCTGAAGCTATATAAATTCAACCCAAAGATATAATACGATCTCCAAAAAAACCAAACAGATCTTGAAACTCATGCTTTTGGGCAAAATTATTTTAAAGAGCAACTGATAACAAGTAACAGGAGATGTATGCTGCCTCAGAGAAGGAAGTATTAGGGAATGGACAGCTAGAGATTAAAGGGCAAACAGAAATGACAATGAAAGGAGGCATAACCTTGGGCCTTAATTGTCTATGAATTTCTGAAAAAGAGTCTTGGTCAGGTCATTTGCAGACAAATAAACTGACATGAGAATAATGAATTTTAGGAAGTGACAAAAACAAGCAAATGCAGAACGGGATTCTCAGAAGAAGTCGTTATTCAAACAGCTTAAAGGAAAAAAGACAGCAAAGTAAAAATTTCAGATAGGAAGAACACTAAAGAGGAATTGCCAGTCTGCAAGCACCTGGACCTCATGTCAAGTCCAAAGAAACACAAATTCACATACATGAACTGAGATGGAATTAGGGAGGACAAAACATAAAGACATCCAATAGATATTATCAAGGGAGAATCTGTACATTTGGGTGAGAGCACAGACGGAGAAGCCTCACTTGTGCTATTCCTAACAGCTAAAATGTTAACTAGAAAGAAAAGTGATGGGTGAGTTTGCAGAAGACGATGAGACAAACAACCTGCTTTTCAAGGTAATATGTCACATCTCATTAATTGTGACGGGGTGTTTGAAGCCCTATGCAATTACATAGTCCATGTAATTTTTACTCTTGTAAGAATAAAATCAGGTGTAAAAATGCTGACCTATATAAAGAATAAACTGAATTGCACAGGCTTCTGATCTGTTAGCAGTGGAGGCAACTAATAACCCCAATAATCTTTATCCTAAAAATAACATAAGAATAAATATGTTCCATTGCTAACTGAGCAACAGCCATATTACATGGGGCTTTGCAGGTAGATTATTTTGTTCAAAGAATTAACAATGACACAGACAACATAATTTGTTTTAGCCTGGGTTTTCAAATCAATATGCATTTGATGCAGAAGTGGTATACTCACCCATGTAGAGATTCTAGAACAAGGATGTCCTGGTTTTGGCTGAGATAGAGTTAATTTTCCTCCTAGTAGCCGGTATAATGCTGTGTTTTGGATTTAGCATGAGAATAATGTTGATAACACACTGATGTTTTAGTTCTTGCTAAGTAGTGCTTACACTATGTCAAGGACTTTTCAGCTTCTCATGTTCTACCGACTGAGAAGGCTCGAGATGCACAAGAAGCTGGGAGGGGGCACAGCCAGGACAGCTGACCCAAACTGGCCAAAGGGATATTCCTTACCATATAACATCATGCTCAGTATATAAACTGGGGGAAAGCTGGCTGGAAGACCACTGCTCGGGGACTGGCTGGGCATCGGTTGGCAGGTGGTGAGCAATTGCATTGTGCATCACTTATTTTGTATATTCTTTTATCATTATTATTATTATTTCCCCTTCCTTTTCTGTCCTATTTAACTGTCTTTATCTCAGCCCATGAATCTTTTCTTTTTTTTTCCTGATTGTCTCCCCCATCCCACCAGGGGGGGGGGGGGGGGGGGGGGGTGGAAGGGGGTGAACCCGGGTGTGATAGGACCCTCTGGGGTTATTGTAGGCCCTACAATAATAAACCACGCCCCCCCGGGGGGGGGGGGGGGGGGGAGTGAGCAAACAGCTGTGTAGTGTTTAGCTGCCTGCCAGTTTAAACCACGATAAAGGACTAACTGTGTAAGTCCCATTTCCTACAAAGCTGAGTGGCCTTCTTTCTAGTGGGCAAGTTTTTTTCTCATTAGTGTTTCTCACGCTTCTTAAAGGCATCCTTATTAGATATTAATGCTAATGCACTCTTGTTTGTCTGTTTATCACTTACGGTGCATCTATTATATGTTGTGTTTTGTTAAAAATTTATGGCTAACCGACAGAAAGAAGAGCTGTCTGTCTGATTTCTTGGATCATACAGACTCCTCTACAGGGAAGGGACAGCAATTTCTATATGAGGCATTAAGCAAGCACATCTGGGAGAAGTTTCTGGAAAGCAGTGGATAGAGAAGGAGAAAGAAAAAGAGGAAGAGAGAGAGAAAGAAAGAAGAAGCTCCCATTGCAACAGGAGAGTAGAGTAGGAACAAGAACCAGAGAAAAAGACAGAGCTATGAGGCTGACAGATGTGCAAGACCAAGCTTTTAAAAACCCTCCAGGGGGCAAGTACTTGAAAGTTTATTTCTAATATTTCCAAGATGGATAGCAGTTTTTTCTCCATCAGTTATGGCATTAAAAAAAAGAAACTTCTGTTCAGCAGATGTTTCAGTCCTTGATCCTTAAAGAAAATAAAATCAACAATGTTTAACATTATTGCAAACTAATTATGTGTAAAATTAGAACACAGTTAGGTTTAAGACTAAACTAAGGAATAAGTAATCTAGAAGACAACTGAGGCATTTAATAATCTTCAAACTAGAAATAGCTCTTCAATGACTTGGAAAAGACACTATATTGAACTGTTGGCCTGTTGGAAATGGCTAGTCATGTCCAACTATTTTAATGGTAGCATATACCTGCAAAAACTCCAGCATCAGCATTTCTCTCAGCCTTGTGAGAACTGGCCCTTTTGTAGAGTTTCTCTGCATGGTCCCTTTAGAGACTAATTTATCCTATTAGGTTCTTCAGGAAGTAATGTATTACTTAAAGCATTTAGCATGAAACTTGAACCAGCTTTCATTTACAGGAACTTGCATGCTTATAATTCCTCTTCATTGATCACAAAGAGAACCATCTTCTAACAGCATCTTTCATGCTGTGCACTGAAAGCATATTGAGATATTAAGCAGGATGAGAGAAATCAAATATAAACAGACATATTAAGCCTAGATTTCATCAGTTAAGATTTAGATATTTGAAGGTTTTTCTTTCATACATAAAAGCCTTCATTTAACATCCAAAAAAATACCCATCAGTGATTTATCAGCAAAAATTTTACCTTTGATAGGTCAATCTACAAATGTGTTACATACTAATAATTGATATAACTAATTATAATAAGAATCACAATCATTGCTTCTGAGTAGGAAAACCAGTATGAAATAAAATGTCTCCAGTATTCTGAAAAACTCTTACTTTTTTGTAGCAAAAGGAACTCTGTAATGCTTTGTCAAAGTTAGCAGTTCCCAACTGAATAACAGTAATATATTGGTCCCATGAATTCCTGTGGATTCATTCCATTGTCCCATATATGGGCATCTGCCTCTAGCTTTAATATTGCACATCAGAAAAACAGCAGATGTATTCTGTTTGTAAGGTGTTTAAGTAAGTAACTGAACATAGTCACTGCTCATGGGAGTGAACTTCTATACCAGGTAGAAACATACAAAGTTATGATGCAGGGTAAGCAATGAATAGAAGTGAAAAGGAGCAGCACAACAACAGCAAGTTTGCTCTATACAGTAAGCTCACAAACACAAACTCCTCACATGAAGAAATTAAGAGTTAAATCAAAATAGAAAAAGCTTATTTGATCATAACCCTGGATTTTTTTACTTGCACAAAAATACATCCAGTATATGAATTTACTATTTAGATAACAAAGTTATAGTGAGATTCAGTTAGTGAATCTTACCAGCTCAGCAAACGAAGACAGACACTGTCACGAATGAGTAGTTTTGAGGTCACTTAAAGAATCACTGGCAAAGGTATTAGCAAAAAGTGATTTTAACAGAAATTTATAAAAGCACAACTTAACAGCAGTCGATGGCAAGGTTCACTCTTACTCATTACATGGATTAAGTATACACAAGGAATATCATGTCAGAATTGTATTGGAATGATGTGTGAAGAGATTGAGGACAAAAGGGTAAGGGAGAACCTCCTGTTGAGTCACAAGGTTCAGAGAAGACCCAGCTGGATCCAGTCTTAGTCTCAGACTTGGACAACAGTTTGTGTCTAATACAAAAGAGATAAGGAGACCCTCCTGTTGAGTCACGAGGTTCAGAGTAGATCCCCTTGCTTTCTAAACCCCTTCTCAGAGAGGAGTCTATGTGCAGCTGGATCTATCCCTAGTCTCAGACCTGGTCAATGGTTTATGTCTAAGGGATTATATGTGTTTAGCAGCAATTTAAAGTTCATTCACAGTTTTAATGTAAATCATAAGATTTTAACAGCACTTAATCATTAACTAATTTAGTAGTTACAAAGTGAACTAATCAAGTTTACTACAATTATTACTAAAGCGACTTGATTACAGATTATGCTTAGTAGCGGTTATCTAAATCAATACACATAAACACACACACAGGAGACCTAGATCAATTCACACATAAGGGCCCAAAGCTAGATAAATTCATGAAGGATAAAGGCCTATAGCTAGATAAAGGTACCTGTTAAAAATTCCCCTCGAGTCTGTGAAATACATTAAATGTCTTGGCATTTCTCAATGCCAATAAACAAAGAAGGTCTGGTTGGGGATGTGAAGATTGAAAGTAGCCTTGACTGCAGTGACCATGAGATGGTAGAGTTCAGGATCCTCATAAGAGGGAGGAGGGCAAAAAACAAGATCACAACCCTGGACTTAAGGACAGCAGACTCTGGCCTCTTCAGGGATGTAGTTTAAAGTGTCCTGTGGGATAAGGCCCTGGAGGGAAGAGGGGTCCAAGAAAACTGGATGAAATTCAAGGATCAGCTCCTACAGGCTCATGAGCAGTCGATTCCAATGAGCAAAAGTAAAAAATGCTAGGAAGCCTGCATGAATAAGTAAGGATCTCCTGGCAAAACTCAAACATAAAAAGGAAGTATACAGAAGGTAGAGAAGCAGTGACAGATATGGACTATAGAGACACTGTCAGAGCATGGAGAGACGCAGTTAGGAAAGCCAACACCCACCTGGAGTTGAATCTGGTGAGGGATGTCAAAGGTAACAAGATGGTATAAGTACTTAAGTAGCAAAAGGAAGACTAGGGAAAGTATGGGGCAGCTGCTGAATGGGTCAGGACCCCTGTTGACCCAGGAAACAGAAAAAGCTGAGGTACCAAATACCTTCTTCACCTCAGTCTGTAGCAGCAAGACCAGCCTTCAGAAATCCAAGGACTCAGAGACAACGCATGACCAGCTTGATAAACTTCTATGATGAAACGATTGGCTTGGTAGATGAGAGGAGAGAACTAGGCATTTTCTACCTTATACCTAGAGAAGGTGATGAAGTATGGGCTAGATAAGCAGACAATGAGGTAGATTGAAAACTGGCTGAACTGCAGGGCCCAGAAGGTGGTGATCAGTGGCTCAAAGTCTAGTTGGAGACCAGTAACTAACAGTGTAACCCAGGGGTCAATACTGGGTCCAATCCTGTTCAACATCTTCTTTAATGGTACAGATGATGGGGCAGAGTGTACCCTCAGCAAGATCTGCAGATGACACAAGACTGAGAGCAGGGGCTGATATGCCAGTGGGTCATGCTGCCACCCAGAGGGACCTGGACAGGCTAGAAAAATGGGCTAACCGGAACCTCATGAAGTTCAACAAGGGTAAGGGCAAAGGCCTGTACCTGGGGAGGAACAACCCCGTGCACTAGTACATGCTGAAGGCTGGCTGGCAGTAAAGCAGCTTTGCAAAAAATGACCTGGGAGCCCTGGTGGACACCAAGTTGAACATGAGCCAGCAATGTGCCTTTGCAGAAAATAAAGGCTAACAGCATCCTCAGACAGTTCTGTCTCTGGAGTACTGTGTCCAGGTCTGGGCTCCCCAGTACAAGAAAGACATGAACGTACTGGAGAGAGTCCAATGAAGGGCCACAAAGGTGATTAAAGGACCGGAACATCTCTTCTATGAGGAATGGCTGAGAGAGCAGGGACTGTTCAGCCTGGAGAAAAGAAGCMTTGGGGGGATCTCATCAGTGTGTACAAATATCTGAAGGGAGGGTGCAAAGAGGACAGAGCTAGGCTCTTTTCAGCGGTGCTCAGTGACAGGACTAGAGGCAATGGGCACAAATTGAAACACAGGAGGTTCCATCTGAGCTTCAGGAAACTGTGAAGGTGATTGAGCACTGGCACAAGGTTGCCCAGAGAGGCTGTGGAGTCTTCCCTCCTTGGAGATATTCAAAAGCCGTCTGGACAGTCCTGGGCAGCCTGTTCTAGGTGGCTCTACTTGAGCAGGGGGTTTTGACCAGATGACTTCCAGAGGTCCCTGCCAACCTTAGCTGTTCTGTATTCTGCGAGCTGCTCGATGTGAGAAGCTGAAGGCCTGACCTAAGTCTTCTGCTGTGAGCATTATTGTTACTCTTCTTCATTATCATCATCTTTTTCAGCTGAATCAAAAGCTATCAAGCTATTTTGTTATAACACAAAAAACAGGGCAACACCTGTCTGTTTAGATAAAGAAGCTGAGATCTTTCAGAACAGTAATCTGTTCCCAAAAGCCACCCAATAAAAAACAGATTTTTTTTTTAAATATTCCTCAGAATACTTCTGTAATTCATATTGTCAACTTCTTCACCTGCTTTCTTCACTGACCCATAAACCTGTCTTTTAAGTAAAGCGTACAACAGTCTTTTGCCATACTGTGACTTCTTGATGGAACTACATTAAGGGCTCATGCTGTGTGTGTTTGGAATTAAACATTTATTCTGGCTTAATAGTTGTTATAGCAGAATAATTGCTATGATAGCAGAATGATCTGATGGTGATAAAGAGTTTAAAACAAAAATCTGCCATATCAGATCTGTATCAAGAAAGTAACAAGAAGCAGAGTTAGGTCAGAGATTTACAGTACAGCTAAGGAGCTTTACAGTGTTGAATCTCCAGGTAACATGACACTTATTAGTCCTAGGATAACCATAGCAGCTTATAGAACAGATCAAAGAGTTTCCAAATAGTTAAATCTATTAAAAAAAAAAAAAAAGTCAACATTACTGAAAAAAATTTTCCAAACAAGATTTGTTAAAAATGTTAGGATAAGAATTCTGATGGGGTTCCTTATGATTCCATTTTTCTATATGTAGCAAAATCCTGTTGAATGATGTCACTATCAAAGGTTTTCTACTGCAGAAGAAGCAGCAGAGTATTGTGAGGTCCCTAGCCACTGAAGAAGATATTCTACTCAAAGAGATGACACACAATAATGTTGCCCAGACTGTTCACTCACTGTGTTTTTCTCCCTCTCCCTTAAAAAAGAAACAAACAAACTGAATTTTTCATTTGGAAATAGAAATTAAGACTTACTGAAGTTCTCCTGTGATAGGAAACTCAGTTTCCATTTCTCACACCTCTCTGTAGAGACCAACCCCCAAAAAACGCTTCTCCTTTGCATGCAGTTTGCTAATCTTTCTGCGGAGTATGTCAGTCTGTACCACTTCTCCCTACAGGTACAGTTAATTTGGCATGAAACTGGGCAACACGAAGGGCCATCCTCTCTCCCCTGTCTCCCTCGTTAGAAACTGCAGAAAGATTCTGTGCAGGCTGTTAGGCAGCATATTTACTGCTTAAGATTCATCACACTTTTATGTCCAGAAAGTCACGCAATCTCCAGTGGTGTTCTTTACTTTCAGCCTGGACTTCCACAACAGGCAGGCAACCTGATTTTTTTCTGTTTGCCAAGCAAAACAACTAGCTGCAAAAGCAACATACTACCTTTGACTGCACTGTCTTCTTCTTCTTAAAAAAAAAAAAAAAAACTTAAAAAATGTCATTATCAGTGTTTTCACTAATTATTGTTAATATTTCTTCAGAAGTTAACAAATCTGCAAGAAAATGCAATTAGTGCACATCTTTTAATAGTCAGTGCTAATCTCTTGTAAAACACCAAGTTGCCTAGTAAAAAAAACTACTTAACTTTTGATTCACTTGAGCAGTGATGACATTGAGTGTGTAAAAACTAGTTGAGTCATACTTCCCATTTTGCCTGTAGGTGCCTGGAAAGATGTACTCTTACATGCTTAGCCATCTTTTAAAAGGAGGTACAAGAAAATGCAGTAGATCTGTACTGTTAACAGAAAGAAAAACTCTAAGTGTTTAAAAAAAATTGTGTATCATCTTCAATATCCAACTACATCTTCACTTTTATATTATTCATAAAGCTAGTAAACACTCATACAATCCAAGAGTCTCCAATAACTTAGCAAGCTTAAATTGCATGTACTTAGGAGCAACACCGAAAGCAATTCAGTATTTCATGATACCTGTTTCACATTTTAAAACAGCTATTTCCTTTGTTTTGCTTAACTTAACTTACTTATTCATCTGGCCTGAACAGCATGCAAACAGTCCCAAAATTATCTTGTCACAGTCACTGACAAATTGCTTCTGTGCTAAGGAGACATACAGTATTAATCCTATATTGCTCTTCTGTAATGGTCTCCCAGAAGCACTTTCATTTGTCTGCAGCACATGCTTTTTACTGTTCAAGGTGGAGAGCATGTCACTACCGTGTAGTTCATATCTTTGGTTTCTGTGTGGCGGCATCTTCAATTCATGGTCAAACGACCACTTAGCTTGTAAATTAGATTTCTACAGCCCATGTGGTTCACATTATAGCTTATTAGTCAAGAAACAATTATGTCGTCGTGTACACCACAGAGTTAGCACAAACAGAGACACTGATACAATTGGCTCAGAGCCAGCTCATTAAAAGCAATTGTGTGAATAACACAACTGTATCACAGATTCTGTGCTTTGTAAAGAGCTGGCCACCTACCACTGGCACCAAAGTGATGGAACAACATGTGGTGCAGTAAGAGATGCTTGCTTTTAAAAAGTATACATTACTTGAATTGGTTTTAAAATATGGGGGTGAGGGAAGGATGAAATTAACCAAATTCTTCTCTGTGTATAATAAATATTCTTAGCCTAAAGTAATTCTTGTCGAGATTTATAAATGAATTTTAATTGAGATCTTTATGGGTATGGAATTATGGAGCATTATGAGAAATGTTATTAAACTGTATTATTGTGAGCCTCAGTGGAAAATGAAATAGCACATAGTAGCCTTCCATAAGAGCCTCCAAACCAGGATTTTTCCTCTAATACTATTTTTTAGAGACCATCCATGTCTGTTATGAGGTCTAATATTAGCCCAAATCATCTTAAACGAAGTGATTTACTGTGAAATATTGTAATTTTTTTTTCTTTTAGGCTGATATAAAATAAAAATATGTTATTTGAATGTACTGCTCCTTCCTTTCTCGTAACCTGTAAAGGATAACAGAGTAGATCTTTGTATCTGTTGTTAGTTATATTTCACTTTTTCTTGAATGACTTCCTAAAAGATGGTTCCTTGAGTTACCTTTTGTGTCCATTTAATTTTTTTTCAGTATGTTCTCTTTCAGCAGCAGAAGCTTAACAAGCCTATGTATATGTGTGTGTGTGTATATAAAAATAATACCACCTTTTTAAAGCCACTAAGCTCAGCTACCTTTCCTCTTTCTTTCTGCCTGTCTTACTGACATTCAGGTCATTGTATATATACAATGTATATATACCCTATACAGAGAGAGTATATATACATATCTGTGTGTGTGAATACACACACACAGAGAATATATATAAAAATATATAACTACACTATTGTAGAGAGAGAAAATGCTGCTTGCTTGTTACAAACAGGATTAAACACTTTAAGAAAAACAGTAAAATCATGTACTAGGGTTGAACATCTTCAACAAACCTTGAAAAATTACATGGGGATCCCTGAGCTTGACAGAGGAGATATACAGCCAAGTAAAATTTATTCTTAAGCCAGGCATACTTGAAGACCCTGAGAGAGTACTGATTCCTGTGTGGGTTTCTAACCAGGAGACAAATTATTTTACAAACTGTAAACTTATTAAGCTAACAATCTCTGGGCCTGATAGAAAAACTTCCTTAGTCAGGAATCAAGCCCAGTTGCAATTGATTGAATTTTCAAGAATCAGTTTTGTAAGACACAGTTCATTTTAATAATTTCCAACATCACTATGACTATCCTATCTGAGTGCCAAAATACCCCTGACTGATTGGGCATCTCTAGCCATGCCAGCAGCTGTCAATGTGAGACTCAGGCTTAAGGAAGTTTAATGTACTTTAATGTACACCCTGGGTTTGCTCCCACATGCTTTACATATACAATTTACCAGCATCGAAAGAATTCAGAAAGTGCCAAGAATATCACTAGCTTCTTTAGCAGTCACAGTTTCAGAGTTACCCAAATAGTTGCCCCTTGGAATAAAGTCTTCAGCATTATAACGTTACTTTTAATAACATCTGATCTATTGTCTTTACTGGATTTCATGTCCAGAGAAGGGCAACGAAGCTTGGTGAAGGGTCTGGAGAACAAGTCTTATGAGGAGCAGCTGAGGGAACTGGGGTTGTTTAGCCTGGAGAAGAGGAGGCTGAGGGGAGACCTTATTGCTCTCTACAACTACCTGAAAGGAGGCTGTAGAGAGGCGGGTGTCGGTCTCTTCTCCCAAGTAACAAGCGAAAGGATGAGAGGAAATGGCCTCAAGTTGCACCAAGGGAGGTTTCAATTGGATATTAGGAAAAATTTCTTCACTGACAGAATGGTCAAGAATTGGAACAGGCTGCCCAGGGAAGTGGTTGAGTCACCACCACTGGAGGTGTTCAAAAAACACGTAGACATGGCATTTCAGGACATGGTTTAGTGGGCATGGTGGTGTTAGGTTGACGGTTGGACTTGATGATCTTAGAGGTCTTTTCCAACCTTAATCATTCCATGATTCAATATGACTGATAAGCTTAAGTCATTTGGACTTTTTCTGTTATGTGTTCATTTGACTACTTAATTTGGAAACATATTTTGCAACCTCTTTAATCTTTTAGATATTCTACAGAATGATGTGGAAAAAAAAAAGCCTGACATTTTGTACAGCTTTAACAATACTGATCAGAACCAGAAAGCCAAACTTTAAATCTGCATTGCATTATTTATATTTCAAACTCTCACCTCTTCCAGGAATTCTTTTGCTGTTATACTTCAAAGGTTTGTAAGAATTTATAGGAGGTTTGACCATTCCTCAAGAAGAACTCAGAACAGAAAAACCATTTAACGTTACACAAAGTATTGTTTAAGAGGCTGGGGTTTATATCTTTCCTTCAACATTAAACAACTGTACTGCAGGCTTTATCCCTTATAAGTACTTAAGAACATGCTGAAATCTCCTGAGCACAGGAGTTCTATACTTATGCATAGGGAGCCTCAGTAACTCAGGGAACATACAAGGCTTGACTTTTTGCATACTAAACAATTGAGTTTCTCACGCTATCTTTTTCAACCCCGAATTTGGTTGAGACAGAAAGCATTTATTTATGTGTCAAAGACTTCTAAATACCTAGGAGCACAACACACGCAAACTATTCTCCTCCAGGAGTCTAAATCTACATGGAACATGTGAAGCATCTGATGGACAGACCAGCATACACAAAACAGAGTGGTTTTCTATCTCTTAAAAATAATTTTTTTCCTTATGCCTGTTTTCATCCTGTACTTTCTTCATCTTTCTTTCAGAAAAACAGCAGATGCTCAAAATGGTAGCTTACTGTTTGATATTTTGTTGTATTTAAGTTTTGGTAATTGGCTTTAATCATGGGTAGAGCTTTATATTACATTGGAATTGACCTTGCATAGTCTCCAAATAAAATACTTTTCAAAAAACGGTATGGATTTGAAGACAATTGTCAGATTAATTTGTACCACCAACTGACTTAGCCAGATACCATCCATCAGTGTAGGTAAAGTAATTAACAAGTATATTTCCAGAATACTGAAAGATGAGCTCTTGTCATAAAGGAAATCAGAGCAGATTACTCTCCAGAAAGCAAACTGATGGATGGAAGGCTTCACCTCTCCCCCTCCCTGATATATTCTTGTAATTTTGCCAAAGTAAAATAAATAAATATAATCGGGGGGGGGGGGGGGGGGGGGGAAGGAACATTAATGGCATATGTATGTCATTTTTGAAAATCAAGTCAGAGAAAAAAATTTCAAAACCTTAGCCCTTCACAAGGTACTATACACACTTGAAGTGAGAATAAGTAAGTGGGTAATAAAGTAATGCTGCCATTTGCTTTAGTGAGGTCATTATACTTTTTTTTCCACCAAATAATAGTTCACTTTGAAGAATTAATTAGATCTGCATAGAACTTTTCACAGCAAGTGTATAAAACTCTGCTTCATGGACTTAGCAATCAAATTCTAAACTTAAAGGGATTCAAAAGGCTTTTCATGTGCTTTACAATCCCCATTGTTTTTGTTTTTCTTTGTTTTTAATTAGTTATACACATCCAGTAACAGCTGTAACACTGACTTAAGTGCAGTGGCCTTCATACTTCCAGGTAACCTATCCATGCCAGATCCTGCAGCCTGCATAATCACAGGTACTTTAATAGCGGTTCAGGAAGAGGCATCTCAGTAAGAATGATGGACTCTGCTACATTTCAGTGCTGGGTGAAATACTTCTGGCTTTTAACATACCAGCTATTTGAAAGTGAGAGTAATGTTTCTTCTCTCACAATGCATGGGAGGACAAGCTACAAATTCTGTAGCTGGAAAACACTGTCAAGGGACTCCCGGTCGCCAGATTTCAACTAGAATACTAATTTTATTGCAACTGGCTGCCAGCAGCTGAGAGTCTTACACAAAAGAAGGTTTTCTACAATGTTTCTCCACAGCCTGCAAGGAAACAAAAAATATACTTTGTCTTAAACTAGTGTTACTGAAACAATAAAATGAATACTTTTAAAAGAAAGTTTCTCAAGTTTTAGTGCAACTAGTTAACAGCACTGTTGTAGTTCACAGCTATCGATTACTCAGCTATTTTGTAAGGAGAGTTAAGGTTTGAAGGATTATGAACATAGTTTTTCAAAGCTCAGCTTCCTTTTCTCTTTTAATAGTGAGCTGGGTATTAGGAAAGCAGAGGTTTCACTTCCTCTTCTCTGTCTCTAAAATATAGCTGCTTGTGATTCCAAATCATTTGGACCAACAGGAAAAACACCCAGTTAGAAATGTACCATGAAAAGTTAAGTCACCCCACAGCCACCGTCTTTCCTGGGCAGCCCTGTGACTGTGTGGTTTGTTTAACATCTCAACCAGAGAGGTGTCTGAATCTTACAACCGTCACTGCTTTGTTTTTTTTTATGAAATGGTAGAAGATTGCTTGATACACTTATTCACTTCACAAAGTAGGCAAGAGTGCTAGATATAGGAAGGAAAGTCTATAAGCCGGTAAACAGTGGGACTGGAGTGAGCGTGTTAGTGTCAGGACTTGCTTTCTCTTCTGTCCAAGGATGGGGAAGAAGAGAAGACAAAACAGCAAATGTGGTTGCATTTAAGAAATGACCATGCCACATGGTACCTTCTGACTGAAGTGGGTTTTGTTTCTTTCTCTCAAGTCATTTTTCTTCCCTAGAGCTGTGCATTTAACATTTTTAGATTTATTATTGATGGTGCTTCTGAGATACCAGTTTCTTGGAGAGTATGACACCTGCAGTATTGCAGTTCATCTTAAAACACATTTATCAAAATTGTGACATGATGCCTAGCAATAATAGAGGACTAGACTCACTGACTCCAACAACACTTTTGGTCCAACTAGATCCCAGGGTGAGGTAATTAGAAAACCCGCCTTGAAACTCTTTCAGTTTGGAGAGAAAAAAAAGCAATGAAAATTACGCCTGCAGCACTTTCTGATAAAAACATCTTGGCTGCAGCTACTCAAGATATTAAAATACATTGACACTTCTTCTGGTATTCTTCTAAGGCCAAGCTAGAATCACACTCTTCAAATGTCCTGCCACTGCAAAGTGCTTTCAGATTAGTAAATCTGTAAACCAGAGCTAAACATAAACCATGTGCACTATAGTCATCTAGGTCTATACAAGGTGTATATATATTAATGTATTTACAGGTTGACATAAAAAAAATAACTTTAGGTGTAAAAAGAAAGACAAACCATACCTACTAGATGGAAGAGTGTTTTTCTCACAGGAAGAAGTGATAAACAAATTGTTAATTTAAATATTTTGACCACTAGGAGGTGCTGATTACTGTCTGAGTAGATAAGGGTTAGACCTGGGCATCCCTAAAATGTATAAGCGTTCTTTAGTAGTAGTAGGAATAGGAGATAACACTTAGGGAACAAAAAAAAAACCCCATACATTTAATAACCTGTCTGAAAACTCCTGTTGCTAGATTTTCATTTGGAATGGAAACACAAGTAATATCGAAAAAGCCTCCTGTGACCAGCATTCACAAGCTGTCTGGCATGGAGTAAGGTAGTGTGGAGGCTGTGTGAAATTTTGAGGCATCTCAGTACCTTTAACACTTCAAAGCCCTGTTAAGTTTTCTCCAAACAAAAGCCTATCCCAACCTAAACTAAACAAATACTGGTGTATTTACCAAGCAGCTAAGCTACATTGTTCAGCTTATTTCTATAGTCTGTCAGTAAGGCTGACACCTTCCCCATCTCAGCTCTCACATCTTGATCCATGCAGTCTGAATAATTCAACATCTTAGTAAGTCTTCAGGCATTTTTGTAAGTTACCAAGCCTCTCCTTCTCCCATCAAACTTTATCAAGTAGATTGAAAACAGCAGTACTGATGCATGAAGGTTAAATTCACCACCAACTAAAGAAACAAAAAGGCCGCTGAGATACCTATTTGTTTACAGAAAAGAAGTGCTAGGTTTCACCCTATAATGTCAAAACTTTGCAATTCAGAGATATATTTAGATACATATCAGTATACAAAATCTTTACTAACTGTACCCCACCAGGAAAACAGTATTTAAAAAAAAAAAAAAATTTAAATTATTACAGTCAGCTGCTTCATAATTTTCAGTTTGGACTCACTCTGTGACAACATCTTGAGGGCGCTCACGAGGCAGGTGCGGGACAACTGGGGGATTGGACCCAGCCAGCATGGATTCATGAAGGGCAGGTCCTGCTTGACCAACCTGATCTCCTTCTACAACCGGGTGACCCGCCTAGTGGATGAGGGGAAGGCTGTGGATGTGGTCTACCTGGACTTCAGCAAAGCCTTTGACACTGTCTCCCACAGCATTCTCCTGGAGAAGCTGGCGGCTCATGGCTTGGAC